>JAQGAY010000011.1:0-107898 GCA_034698085.1 Polydesmus angustus
AGAATTTAGTTTTTTGCTTGTCCTGAACAATTTGCAAAAGTGGAGTTACCCTGGTTTCTTATTACGGTGACGATATTGTGGATTTTTCATTATTTAACATTTGTCAAAAGTGAAGAGTTCCAAATATTATTTGAAATTGATTTGAAGGTCAAGAAAAAAATATTGATGTTTGATTGATATCAATCAATCCCCATCTCTCGACTGAGTCCACTCTTTAAAAATTGCTCTTATAACGATAATAATATTAGGCCATTAGTATGGGATTTACCGGTAAAAATAAATATTATAGTTGGAGTAGTTAGATATCTACACCATTCGAGTATTATGTTTTAGTTTGTCACTTCAGGAACCGAATTTTAATGAATGATTCTTGGGATTGAGCGATTATTTTTCAACCTCGCTGACATTATTATTTAATTTTAATCCAGCATATTTTTTCTGGTTTTTTTTTTTTTTTATTTCTACGCTTTCTTCTCGCGGTGCGCGGTGTATTTACTGAGAAAAAATCTCAAGGCAGTAATTCTCATCATTTCAAGAAAGGAGAGGCGTAATTTAACTCGGGTTAAATTTTACACGTCACAGTCCTGGAAGGCGCTCACCATAATTCATCTTCGCTTAACATCTTTGCAAGTAGGATACTATTATAGCGACAATTTTAATCACTTTCTGGCGAGAAGAATCGTTTTGAGTACAATACTGTATTGAGTTGGATTTTGATTTCATTTTGGGATAGAATTGACGTAAGTTGTTAAATGTAAGCATGGGTAAAATATTTTTATTCTAGTAAAAAATATGTTCAAGTAAAATATTTTTATTCTTGTAAAAAATATGTTTAAGTAAAATATTTTTATTCTAGTAAAAAATATGTTCAAGTAAAATATTTTTTATTCTATTAAAAAATATGTTCAAGTAAAATATTTTTATTCTAGTAAAAAATATGTTCCAAGTAAAATATTTTTATTCTAGTAAAAAATATGTTCAAGTAAAATATTTTTATTCTAGTAAAAAATATGTTCAGAATAAGCCTGCTGTGTTTTGTACAAAGTTTTGAAAATATAATACATTTGTACTGTATTTAATTTTAAATTATTTGAGATACCGTATATTTTAAGTCTTTTTTAAAAAAAAAAAAATATTCTATTATAAAAATTGCTTTTTTTAAGGGTATACCTGGTAATTGAAATGCATTAGAGTTATGCAAGTTCGTTCTAATAACATTTTCCGCTAGTGTGAGATTCTTAAAAAGATTAATTCGAAAAGAGTAAGAGTAAGTGGCATTTGTGACAGGCCACGGCTAAGTTTCTAAAAGGTTATTAATTAACCCATGTCGTTGCTCTGAGGTTAGTTCACATTGACCGAGATTCTCCATAAATCATTCGAAACACGAAATCTGATGATCGGTTGTCAAGTCAATTTTCTCCACCAAAAGTTCTCTTTTCTGTTTAATGAGGTACCGGTTACAAATTAACTACCTCTTCCCCCGCCAGTATGCGCAAAACATTTTAATCATAACTGTTTCAATGATTTAAAAGTGGATTTTTGCACTGTTTTTTTTCTGTCTTCAAATTCATGCCGTAAACCCCGTTTTTATAGCTCCTAATTAGAAATTAGATAATCGGAAATAAATGGAGTGGAAAATACGAGTGTGACGTCACACTATTAAGATTTTTTTTTTTTTGCTGTAATTAATATCGAAAATTATCATTTTTCTCTCGGTTGAATTACATTCATAATTATTATTTAGGTGTAAGACGGTGGCGGCGACACGAACGTCTTTAAAGATTTTCACCTTTAAGTTGTGTTTTCGTCTCGCCTTTGCTCCGCCCCCAACACTCGCTCCTTATCGCCATTTTTCTCTCACGTGCATAAATAAATGAGCGCGCTTGATGAGTGAGTGAGTGATGAAAGTGAATCGAAGCGAAGAAACATAATTTGCGATTTGTTTCACTTTTTAATTAAAACGACCTCGCCATCATTCATCATTTATTAATAAACAAACAGATTCCAAATAATAAATAATAAGGAATAAAATACAATTCAATCCTACTGACGAATGGCGCACTGGCTTAGGATTTACCTCGAAAGCGTTCACGACAAAACGGTTCACTGCTTAATTAAGAGCGCTTATTCCGCTTAATAGAAATATTTTTGTTTTTGGTGTTAAAATAACGTTGATAAAAGTTGGACGTTATGGTCAGATTAGGTGAGGCAAAATCCGCCGTTAACGGTGACCATTTTAGAAGACCAATTTTTGTCATGTCCGTGTTTACGGCACAAAATTAAATAAAAATCGGCTACACCCGTAAAAGGTCAATATATTATTATTAGCATTTTTTATATACCGGTAATAATAATTATTCTCGTTGAATATCAGTGACGATTCTTCTAAATCTTTTATCCATATTGCTAAAAATTTAATTTTAAAAAAATATGAGTTCAGTAATGTATATTAAAAAAAACAAATTCGAAAATATGCAAATTGACTTTCCACGTATTCGTACATCATGTGGACATAATTTCTCTCCTTAATTATCGTTTTAGCTTTTATTGCATGGCAAAGTCTGTTAGCGTTCAGATAAAACCAATCCTCAATTTAACGAAACTTTCAGGTTAACGTGTTTATAAAAAATTTGGATCGGTAGAACGCATTTCTCGAAGAAAAAAAAAATGTCTATTAAACTCTTCAGTAATTTTTTTTTTTAATTTAAGTTAGAAAAATAGAAAATGTTCAAAAATAAGTTGTTTTGCATCCAAACTTGAGAAGTATTTTTTTACTGTAATTATTAAATAACATAAAAAAAAGAATTAAAGGGTTTGCAAAAACAGCTAAACAACTTTATTTTTTTGACTTTTTGGAGTTCAAGGTTTTTCTTAATACAGTAGAACTTGGTTATAGTGACTTTTTATGTAATGGATTCTTGAATGAGGTGCATTACGAAAGCAGGTAACGCCCTATATGAAATGTCTGATCTTTATCATCGGATATAACGCTTTTCTCTCTGACAAAACTTTTTTCCAGTCTCTTCAAGTCTACTACAACCGATTTCTACCGTAGATACCAATACGCTCTATCAACTGAAGGCAAATTTTATGAAGCTGTGAGTTCGAGTTTTTATGATATACAAAAAATGGTGTTATTTTTTTACTTGTGTTTACCATTCCAGATGATAATTAGAGTTTGGCGAACATGTTCACCCTTCTTCATTCAAACGATATTTTTACATTCAAGTAGATTAGTAAGAGACCGAAAATCAATGATGAGAATAAAGTTTGCTAAAGTTGAAAAGTTATTATTTAAAAATGTAAATGTAAAAATAGATTTAAAAAAAAGGAAAAAGGAAAGAAAAAAAGAAAAATTAACTTGAAATTTTTTTGATGATTATTCATCTGTTTTGCAATTGTCCGCAAGGGCGAAATAAAATAGAAATAAATAAAACGTATTTTTTATTGTGCGCAAAAATTAAACCTTTCAATTTTATTTTATTTTTATTGTTATTTTAATTTCACGTCGTAAAAATTAAATTATCTTTGATTCTTCTAAAAGTTTAGGCCTACTATTTTTACGACGCATTTCGGCGATAGATTTCGAAAATAAACTTGCAACTATAAAAAAAAAAGCGTTCCGCATTAATATTGTATTTACGCAACTTATTTGATGTTTCTAAGTTTGCAACCAACTGATTCGCGTAGAAACAAGAGAGGGAATTAAAGCGATTTATTACCGTCAATCGATTGCTTAATGTTATACAGCCTTAAATTTCTTTTTGCTGCTCGTACATCTTCTGACGCTTTTTTTTTTCTTTTTCTTCTTCCATCCACTTCTTCTCCGTATAAGTGTGCGTGCACCGTATATGTACGCAGCGTAGTGTTGTGTGTGTTTGTGGAAGACTGATGGATGAGTTTAATAGGGTATCTCATTACCCAACATCCGGGGATAATCATGCATCACCTTGTCTTCTCTATCATCATCCATTTTACGGCGCTTCTCCCGATGACCACCGCACGCGCTCATCCCTCGCTCGTCACCCACTCACTCCCGCCACTCTCGTTTTAAGAAATCGGCTGGATGACGTCATCGGGGACTAATTGAAAGAGCCCGTTTATCCCCATGTTATTGGGCTAACCGAATTAGCTATGCGGGAATGGCGCGTGGTCGTCGTGTGATGCCGACTTAATTTGTTTGACCAAATGGAACACGTGTAAAGCCCCTGCCTACAACTTATCATGTCCACTTAACATCAATCGCTCGCATCGCACAATGACAAATCTCGTTCCACCGATAGAGGTCGCCACCCGCTCTTTTCAACGCTAACCTTTTTACGCTATTATTAAAAGGATTTATTAGTTTTTAATTAGATTTATTGAGCTTTTTTTTTTTTTTTTGTTACAGTAATTAATTGGTATTTACGGCACTTTAGTTGAACCTAAGCGAGTTTTTTTTTTGTCCCTTTTTTTCACTCGAGTGACAAAAATAAAATGAAACAGAGATTGGAATGTGATTTTTTTTGTGGGTTTATTTTTTTGATACAAACACAATTTACTTAATGGACTAAGCTTGTTGATTTAAGTTGACCATGATTTTTTTTAAACCGATACTCAGTAGCGTGGAAATTTTTAAATTATTAAATGAAAAGTAAAAGAGATTTTGCGATTAATACGATAAGACGTTAGCTCGTAACGCATTTATCTTCCTGCGCCCTGATAACCTTATCACACGTTGCGATCCAACTTTTTCCTTACGTTAAATTTTAAATAGGGCTCCACCTGTAAGTTACTTAAATTTATGGAAATAAATGTTTTATTACGTCTCATTTTTGTACATTTCAATTAAGATTTAATTTACGAGATACTTTTGGGGAAACCGCTGGACGAGTGAATGTTGTTTCAACTACCCAGCGATTGCTTGGAACTTTCTTCCCGAAAAATCCGCGCCCTACAAGAGTACTGACTTGCTGTAGCGACAAACCATAATGCAGTCATTTGAATGACCGAATCAAACAACTTGATTGCAGAGCAATGATCCGAGATCTGGCTGCCAAAAATCTGTTATTAAAATAAATAATAATAATAATAGAGGTTTTGCGGTAAAGCTTTTTTCCTCGTTTTTATGCTTAAGTCGACTTCTTATGTCGTCATAATTTGGAATTTTTTTTATTAATTTACATCAATGCAATAATAATTTCTAAACTCCGACGATGCTTTAGCACCAGGGTCTCCAAACTCCAAAAAATGTTATTTTTTGTGCAAAGTGGGGCTAAATTTGGTTTTTTTTTTCCAAAAAAATTTTGCGTTTTGCAAGCTCGGTGCTTGGATAATATACCATTTTTGTTTGATCCCATCTGGTATGTTCTTAGTTGAGGAGTCAGTGTGGCCCTCGGGTTTAAAAGTTTGGAGACCCCTGCATTAGCATAAAAACGTTAGAAAAAGCTTAACAGCAAAATCTCTAATCAAATCGACCAAACCTGCGATGAAATTTTGCTTGCTATACTATAGAGCTCGAAAGTTACAAAAGTGATGCAGCTGTAACTTGACATTGAAAATTTACGGCTCACTGTACGACGCAATGTTTTCTTATACATGGTTTTTTTTAAAGGTTTTTTTTTTAAAAGTGCTATGGTTTTAACGTTTATGGCATCGAAAAGTCTCATATTGCTTTGAGGGGGAAAAAAAATCGATTATTGAGTACGGTACCGGTAGTGTATTTATTTTTTTCGATTTTTTCGAAGGTTAATAAAAAACGTTACGTTAAGTTTGGCTATTAGAAAACAAAATATAATTGTGGGCGTAGTATTTAGTTAAACCTCCGAATGAAATTTTTAGTGAAATGCTTCTTTTTTCTGATTAAACTACGGGTTTTGAGAAAATCAATTTTTTGATACCGTTACAAAAAAAAACGCATCTTTTACGAAATTTTTACTTTAACGAAAAATGTTTTGGTTATACAGTACGGTATTGGTAGTTACTGGTAAAAAAATAGAAAAACGAATGGTACCGGTATTAAAAAATATTTCGGTTCTATATTAATAATATTATTATGGCTGATTATTTTATTATTTATAAAATTCGAAATACATTTTTAATCTTTTTTTTATTTTAACAAATTTTTTCTCCTAAATTTTACATTCTCTTCAAGTTTGTTATTGGTTGAAGTACCCTATCAATATAATATTTTATAAATACAGTAAAGCAAACGTATTATTATATATTTTTTTAAAAAATAATAAATAATATACCAGGTAGCGAACACTTTAAAATGTGAGTACGGTATTCATCATCTGAAGTTCGTAATGCAATAAATTATGTTATTATTTGTGCTTTTATCATTTGAGCGTTGCCGACGATTGAAAAATTCATAAATATTGATAAAAATGTTTACATTTTCCTATCGAAATCGTAAAGAAATTCAACTACGTCGGAAAGCGCGGCGTAGTACGATACAGCTGACGTCATAACATCGACTGATATCAAATGGGGTCAACATTTCAACTTATTGATTAAATTCTAATGATTTAGAAACCATTTTCAATAGATTTCGCATATCAAATCACCGCTATTTTACCTGATCACGTAGTCAAAGTCTGGTTTCCCCGCTAAAATATCCCTCAACCTTACTATACGTCACATATTTACGTTATAACGCCAGACTGCTCCATATTGCAAATATAACGTTTACACCAAAAAAAAACCGTTTTGTATGTACCTAAACCAATTTACCTAAATTCAACCAATGAAACTAGCTCCACATTTATGTGTACTGTCCGCAAATGGTTTGCTTACACTAGATCCACTTTCAGCAAGCCAACTCCCACAAAACCTCTTCAACTTAAAATTAAATTACATGTACAGTACTCGATATATTATATTTTAAAATTGCAGTACAGTTGCTAAACCACCTGCAGGGTTTCCATCACCCGTTTGAAACGGGTTACAATCAATGAAACTAGTTTCATATTCGTAAAAGGTTCAGTGGAACTAAATCCGCTTTCTGGCAAACCTATTTTCATTAAATCTTTTTTCGCAAGTCGTTTTTCAAGTTAAACCTGATTTTGGAAAAGAGATGCAAAAGTTAACTACACTGCACATGTATTTTGAAAACTAAGTAAAGTGGTGTCATATCTTCGCTAGTTTTTGGAGAAAATATTTTCGCAAGTAATTTCAACCAAATGAGGTGAGGCCAAAGTGGTTCTACTTAGACTCTAGAGTCTTTGCGATTAATGCGTACCGTATCTTTCTTTGTTAAATACCGGTAAATAAATTTCAACGAAAACCGGTACTTTTTTATATATAAAACTTAATTTTCGACGAAACTTTTCCTTTAGAGAAAATCAAAAAAAAAAAAAAAAATTGACAGCTAGGAAAAGCTTTGAAAACTTTTGAAATGACTTTCAACTCCAGCGTGACAATTAGAATACGATTGCTTGGCTTTAAAATTATGAAAAAGTTAGCGTTAACTTCATAAACATGGACATTTTAGTAACAATACCGTATTACTTGTACGGTAATGTAATTTTTCCTTATTTATGGTTTTAACGTTTTTGGCTCCGCGAAATCTCTTTATTATTGTGGATGCGGAAAGCTGTGGCTTTCGATACGCTAACGTTATATTAGGTAACATAACAATAAATAATTTTTTTTTATTATTGCTCAATAAATTAGTGAAAAGTTTAAATAATTTAAGCTTACAAATAAATTGGGAACGAGTATAAGAATTACCTTTTAGCATTGATCTCAATTTATTAATGGATTTTCAACCGCACTAGATGTAAAATAAGGGGAACAAAAGGCGGAGATTTGGAAGAGTTTGATTTGATTTGTAGTCGATTGTTGATAAGTGCATATGACGTGGAAAGAGATGGAGAGAGAGAGAGAATGAGAGTGGGATTGAAAGAGTATTTGCGCGCGTGTTACGGCGGTTCCACACATTCTTTGTACGGAAATAAATATTCGATGTATGTAACGTAATATTGGACAAAATTAAAATTTCGACCATTCGGCTCAACGCGGGTGTAGATTTTATTTGCGCGCACTATGACGCGCCATATACGGCGCGCCACGACGGTATGAAACCGCCTTTAGATACGTGTGTAGGGTAAGAGTGCCCTCTGTTGACCAACCGCATCACATCCAAATAAATCGATTTTTGAGACCTGAAATTGCGTTTGGATTGCTCCGTACTTTGCTTCGCTCCTCAAATTCGATTTTTAGAATATTTAGTGCTTATAAATTCAATTATTTGATTTAAAAGATACGTCGAGCTTTGCGTCTGCGCGCTAGCTAAAATTCTTCGAAAAGAGTTGAAGGATCAAAGGTCAAACTGCATGCTCGAAGTTCCAAGAAATTTATTTAAAAACATTTTTTTTTTTATTATTTTTTTTTTTATTTAATTAATTTGTTTGGAACATTTTTATTTTTTGGCTTTTTTTTTGGCTTTTTTTAAAAAAAACTATGTTAGAATGTTGGTTGACGCAAAATTTATTTAACGAAAAATGCGCTCGTTTATTTCTTTTTTTTTTATTTTTGTTTAACATTTTTTTTCCTTCTCAGTATTCATTTTTTAACGTCGTATTTTTAGGCTAAAACCTGTAAATTTTGCCGATTTTTTTTAATTCTCTTTCGTTTAACTGAATGTGAAATGCGGGCGTAAGAGCGATTTAAGCGGAAAGACGTTAATTTTTTTTTTTTTTTGTTAATCTCCGAGATTTTTTTTGATGATTTATTAATTAGATTAGATTAGAAGTAAAGTTTTTGTTTTTAAGATGGCGCAACAGGATGAGAAGAGAAACCCACACATTCATTAGGCTACATTGGTGACATTTTAATTTCAATTAAAAATCGCCTCAGCAAGTTAATCCTTCCAGCAGACTACAGCGTCGCCTACAATTTCCTTCATATTTTTTTTTTTTTCTGTTTCTAATTATCTTAACAGCGCAAGATGATTGTCTTAATCTTTTCGCAATCTAAATATTTTTTTTTTGCTACTGGAGGATTTATATACAGAAAAAAAAATGCCGCATAAATAGCGGTATTATACAGGGTTTTTATCAGGTGACCTACTTTTAAAGAGAAATAATGTTACGAGATTAAAAATATTTATAATAAAAAGATTGAATAATTATCTTCATTCTAAATCCGGTATATTACTTTATTTAATTTTTTATTAACTACTAAAAAAAAACTTTTTTTTGCATTTGACTAAATAATGTATTATACAGTACCGTATATCTAATTTACTGAATGTAGGTCGTTATAGTAAAATCTTGGTTTATAAAACAGCTAAATGAGAAATTTATGCTACAAAAAATAATTTTTAATTACTAAAAAGTAGAAATCGGTTATAACGACATCGAATAGAGCAAACATTATTTGACGTTATATCCGATTAAACAAAATTTGGTTCAACATTTGAGAGTGATTGATACTTATAGTCGTATTCCATCAACACGACTGATACAGTACGTACAGTATAAGTAGTTTAATTTTAGTAAAATATTTATTTAGATTTCAATATTTTTTACAAAAAAAAATTTCTATTTTTATGTTGAAAGAAAACATTAGTCAGTAAATTTGGTTCAATATTGCAAAAAGTTTGTAAATAAAGATGGTGTTCCGACTCTTTTAGTCGAGATTGGCATTTTTTCTGAACGCAACAACCGAGGTTTTTTTTTTATGGAGAATACATATGTTTGCCACGATAGTCTGCAAAATTATATCTGAGTTATACTGTACAATATTTCATTTGGCTTTGCTAAACTGTAAAATAATTATCATTTTAAAATTTAATTTTAGTTTAAAATCTTTATTTCCCTACGTAAGAAATTAGTGCGACTGAAATAAAAATTTAAAAGTGACTAACTAATACAGTTTAAGATTGAAATGTAATCATTATTATGGTTATTTACTTTATTACGAGTGCAATAAATTAATTTTTTAAATCGTTTTTAATGCAACGAACTGAACAAAAATTACCCATTTCTTTGAAACTGTTATTTTTTATGTAATTCTTTTTAAAAAAAAAAAAATTTGCAATTTTATTCTATTTTTTTGTTGTTTTTATAGTTTTGTTTTGTTTTTTAAATAAAGGAATATTTTCGAATAGTTTATTTATTTTTAATTTCTGGGTATGTTTTTGTTTTCCTCCAGCTATAAAACTGGAATAGAATTATTATTGCATTTGCAATACGGTAGAGAAAACGACCTCAGGTGGCCATTTAAAAAAAAAAAGTCATCGTGACGGAAATCATCCTAATTCGAGACAGCAGCAGACGGTCTCATCCTTCAAAACAAAGATTTAGCTTACCACTATTCTTTTTTTTTCCACCCCTTCCTCTGCCTCTATCTCTCTTCCATCTCGCATTTCCATAAACAGCCGTATCTTTCATCCGAAACAATAACGGATAAAAAACAAGCTTCTTTATAATATTATAAAAATAAAATAAAAAGTGAGCACACCCAAAAAAAAAAAAAGTTACGCGTAAAAGCGAACAAAAACGTTACATAAAAGTTTGAAGCAAAGTTATTAAAGGGAGGGTTTCTTTCTAAGTTATTAGTCGAATTTCTGAGAAAAGGTTATTAGCGTATTTTTATGATTGAGCGGAGGCCTCTCAGGGCTACCGTATTTTCTATTTTACATTTCTATCACACGTTCGCTCGCACGTGCAGCTGCGACGTGCAAGAGAGCCAGCGAGCGAGTGAGGGAGAGGCAACAAGATTGAACTCGGCGTATAAATTGATCTATTAATATTGATATGAAAATATGAGCGATGCTCGAGGGATTTCGCTTGCTCTACAAATTATTTGCATTTATTTTAATTACAAAGTGGAAATAATGAAAGTAAAAGTAGGCGGAGTTTGTTCTGGCGTAGAAGGTGTTTGGTGGGTATAAGTGGGTGCTGGGAGAGATGAGTTTTGGTCAAGTGGAGAGTTTTATACGAGCTGTTAACGTTATTCATTAACAATAACAGCGGGGGAAAAAACGATTGGGCGTGGTTTGGACTTGCTTCACACCGCGTCTACTGCTAGATGAAGCTAAATGAGATGATAGAAAAAAATGAACTGAGGATGGTTTTAAATCTTTTTCCAATCTTAAGATAATCGGACGCTTAATTGACTCGCTTGCATTTATGGCAAACGCTTACTGTCGTTTTACATTTTTAACGACGTCGTTAAAATTTAATTTAGGGAGGCGAATTTCAGCGAGCTTATAATTACGCCAAGTATCCTAATAAAGCATTTTAAATGTACAACTTTTTGCATTAAAAAGCTTATTTTATGCGAATTTTGGTTGAAGGACCTACGAATGAAACGTTGATGCGCTTAGATATCGTAACAACAAAGTAGCGGAGACGATGGGAAATTTACGTAGTCGATCTTGACGTCGTAGCTGATCGGTATCCAAAATTTATATTGGGTCTTTGTTGGATGACGTTAGTTTTGAAACATGAATAAATCAGTCGAATTTGAATGAAAATCAATTATTTTTTTAACAATTTACATTAATGAACACCTCCCATTTAATAATAAAAAACAATTTTTAGATTATGACCTCTACAACTGAGTCGGCACGTGTTGATGCGCTCGAAAAAATTTCCATTAATCCTATGGTAGATGCCGGCACATGCCGAGAATTAGCCGGCATGTGCATGCTGGAAGTCCGCAAAAACTATAACCGTCAAAGTGAGAGCGTGAGCATTTACACGTATCGACTCAGTTGTATAGGTCGTATTTCAAATATTGTATTTTATTATTAAATGGAAGGTGTTAATTAATGTAAATTTTAAAAGAATACTGTAATTAATTTTCATTAAAATGATTTATTCATGTTTCAAAACTAACGTTATCCAACGAAGACCCTATATTTTTAATATTACATGTAAATGTACTGTATTGTGGAATAGTAAGCTAAATTTGTCACTATTATTTTTTTAAAAAAACAATTCTCGTTTTACAAGCTCGGTGTTTATTTTTTCTTTGTTTTTAAAACAGTATATCCCATTAAAAATATTTTAAACAAATTTTTTTACTAAAATTTGGTCAAGTAGGAACTTAAATTATGCGAGGTAGATCTTGGGCCTTTGCATTATTACAGAATAGCTTTTGCAATCCGCAGTACCAAATAAGTTTAACCTGCCTGGTTTACATTACAAGCTTATTTGAAAGACTGTATGAATAAATGACTGCCTACATACAATCAAAATCGATGCCACAAAATAATATCTCTGTACAGTATGTATATCATTTCCCCCCTTCTTTTCAAGATTGTTTTTATACAACGCAAATTCTTAAGCGAAGAACTAATTATTTGAAATCCGGTATTAATAAATTCATTAGAGAGCAAAATCTCGTAATTTTTTTTTCACAAAACATTAGCTTTTAATTAATTAATTGTTTCAAACGTAAATTATTCACGAATTGTATTTTAGAAAGCGTCGAGCTTTTTATTTTATTTTATTTAAGACGAACAATTGTTTCGTAATTTTCTTTTTCGTCTTGCACTCTTTAACTTTAACAATCTTCACTTACTAAGAGAAATGTGTTTTTTTTTTATTCGACAGTTTTGTTTCTTAAACTATTTCCGTTCCTAATTCATTATTTTTGAAGTAGAGATTAAAATGTGTTGCGCGAAGGTGTAATTAGATTACGTCGCTATGTTATCGATTATATTGTTGTACATGTACTAATATAAATCGTCTGTTGTTTGTCGCATGAAGAAAAATTGAAAACGAAGAAGAAGAAAGAAAAAAAAAAAAAAAAAAAGAGCTGAAATTGGTGCGCGTGTGGGTGGGTGGTGGTCAAATGGAGGAGGATTGATGGGCTTCGCTATCAAATTTGGTGAATTGGAATGCTTTTGAATTGGTCGTAGAGTCCATTTGACCACGCTTGGCTACTTTCTCCACTCCCTCGGCCACCTACAATCTGGAAAACGACAACCATTACACCTTGTCCGAGCTATTTTTCTTCCACTTCATCCTCCCCTGCCTCCCCGCCCCTCTCATTCGCTCTACTTAAAGTGAGCATGCACTTTCTCTCATTCAATAGGCTGGACTCTATAAAATAGCAAAAACGTTTCAGCAATTATTAAATTGTAAGTGGAGAAAATAAACGTTTTAATTGTAATCACTTTTTACTCAATAATAATTCAGGTAATCGGATTTTGTAGGAACGCATGCGCGGGATAGATATTTTTTTCTTCTTCTTCTACTTAGATTTAAGTAGTTTATGATATAATTTTATTTTAGTATTAATTTGATTATGATTTGAAAATCATGTTTTTTTTTTTTGTGAAGACAGTTTTTGGGGTTGGGAACGGTGCGAACGCAGCCTTTTGATAGTTAGAAAAGCAAAGGTGGAGCTATAAAGTTTTGTTTTTGTAGCTAATCGAATGCTGACTAATACATTTTGTGCTCGCGTGACGTGACGCGACGCGGTTCACGTCTTTCAAACGTGAATATAAAAACACGCACTTTAATACGTTACGTTCGCTTTACGTCTTGTAACTAGTCAGCTTGATTTTTTTTTTTTGAATACAATATAATGCAGTATATATCGCGTGCAGTACTGGTATTAGTTAGTCGGGGATAACAAATGTAAAAAAAAAATTAACGTAACAGTTGAGGAGATGATGAACGTAATTGTTTTATTTCTTAACGGAATGTAATTTGAACTGAGAAAATAATTCCAAGTTTATTTTATTTCCTAACAACGTTTGCACTATTAACGATAATTTAATTTCCGTTCAAATTCTCTATAGTTTTTTTTTTTTTTTTTGTGTTATTATAATGACTTGTATTTCCATTTACGTGGGTTGAATGTTATGGCGAGCCGGAAGTTTTAAATTGCAACAGCTGCTGGCATTTTTTTTTAAAGCTACGTTGTTTCATTTGTTTAATCAGATTAATTTTAAATAGAATATTAATTCCTCCAGTCCCATTGTCAATTTTACTTTAAAAAGGGAAGAAAAATGTAGTAAAACAAAATTTGAATCTGGTCATTTTAGTTTTTATTGACAAGATGAACTAATACAGTAGACTCTCGCAATAATGGCGCTTTGCTTAATGGCGTTTCGTAATAATAGCGATCCTAAATCTCTATCCGTGTCACTTATTGGCTATAGTTTTCAGTGTTGTGCGGAAGGAAACGCAATCATGTCTGCTGTCGGCATTATGCATTGCAGCATTATGACGATTCTTTTAATAGCAAGGGCCCGGTTTCAATTGCGCCATTATTGCGGGGGGTCTTCTGAATACAGGGTGCCCGTGATTCATTTATTCAATTTTAATTTTTCATAAAACATTTTAATAAATGTAAAGATTTCAATTGTGCTCCATTTTACAGAGAAGCTCATAAAGCTTTTTCAGTATAATTCATGTTTTTCTAATAAAAATAATTAATTAGTAGCCTAATGAATAAGGTGTTATCGTCTGATGAAATTTTTGACGGAGTATATTGTAAATGTATGATTATAAAACCGAAATTTTTAAAATGTATGTGTTTCAAAGTTTATTTTATTAAAGCGGAAACGTTTCGTTACAATATTTTTGAAATTGGAATACGCTGTCATGAATGTTGCAACATTTGCGCACCAATTTAATGAATAACAACTGTGATTCTTGATCTCAAATTGTCAATGCTTGTCACCTACATATTTCTTGCACGGCCTTTGATGAATCGCTAAAAAAAATAAATTTTAGGACGTGATGTGGGAAGATGTAGACAGTCAACCAAGTAACAAAAAAAGCTTATACTTTCTTCGTACGGTATATTTTTTAATTTACAGTACCGGTATGTATAAAAAAAGCAATTTTTTTAATATAAATTTCAGACTTTTTCTATAAAATGGCGCTTAATTGAAATTTTTACGCTTGTTGGATTTTTTTTTACAACAAATTGAATATTGTTTAAGTAAACGTCAGACACCCGGTATTATCCAGTACGGTACAATATAACTTTAAAAAAGAGATTTTTTTTCGATGTTTCTCTAGGCAGCAAAATGGATTTGTTACAGATCTTCTCTGGAAAAAAAAAACATACATATTGAGACAATCAGATCGCTGTCTTATTGATTAATTGTTGTTTTTCTTTTTTGGTCAAAATTTACTGTCGATTTAAATTTTACTGTACAGTACATGTATTTTGATTTTGGCTAATGCTACACTTGGAATAAAACTGCGATTTTTATGTGGCCATTGAAAATTGTTAAATGGCATTTTCTAGTTCTAATATTACTTTAAAGTAGCCTAACTGTGGAAATATTTGGTTTGAAATAAAAAAAAATGCTCATACCACCGTATACGATTATATACTGCGGTTTGAGCCGCGCGCACGATAAAAGCAAACTTTATTTGAATTTTAGCGTCTTTTTATGATGCAAAGTTTAGCATTTTAAACTTTGAGAATTAAGTCTTTTTTATGTATATTTTTGATTCACTCACGTTTTGATGTTTTTTTTTATTTTCTTTAAACGATTTCAACGTAAAATTATTTCAGCTGTAAAAAAAGTATTCAACTTAAATTCGCGGTACCTCCTCACCCTGGCGAAATAATCGCTTCGAACACTAAGCAGTCTACGTTTAAGAATGTAAACCATAATTGATTAACCAATAATTTTTTTTTTTTTTTTTAAAAAACGCGTAAATTATAATCGAGGGCGTGTTAAGCACTCGCGATAAGTACAGAAACTCTTATTACGTGGAGTTCCACGCGGCTTAAAGCTTACAACGTGAAGAGCACGATTCAACAACTTTAATTCTTTTGCAAAATAATTTACATTTGCTTGGTTGCTTTTTTTTACCGGGTTATTTTTGAAGCTCTGACAGTCTAGTTAACTAACTAATTCGTTACTTAACTAATTTAAATCTCTGTGAAAAATACAATCGTCGTAGTCTCATGGAAAGTGCAGTCATTTTGATGAAATGGCAGCAGGTGTTGATTGAGGTCAGCGCTTTAGAAAAATCCTAAAATAAAGGTTATAGAAATGTCATACAGTATTTTTATCGGGTAAATTTTTTTTTTTTCAAAACTTTTTTATAAAAAAAAAAAAAAAGGAAAAACAACAAAAAATCATAAGTTATTTATTTAGCGGGTGTAGATATTTTTTATTTAATTCCCCTTCTCCTCCCCTGATAACGAAATATTTCTACATTCGATGTTGTATGAAATAAAAGAAAGCGAGAGATTTTCTGAATTGCTTGTTTACCGTTATTTTGAAGGGCAAAATAAGATAGTAGTCAAGGGACAGGGGGTGGCGCACTTTTCAGACCGAATCGAATCAAAAAAGATTGATATTGAGTGAGTGGAAATTAATCTGATGAATAAATAGATTGAAAAAATAAAAATGAAAAAAAAAAAATTGTTTATAGCTGCCGGTTTTTTATTTTCCATCATTTGGTACTTGTTTTTCAAAATATTAATTTTTATCTCGAATTAATTCCGTCTCTTCGTTTCCACTTTCATTTCATCCTCACGTTTCAGTCTCTCTTTTTTTTTTTTCTTCTTCTTTTTTTATTATTTATTTCGTTTTTATTTATTTGTGTGAGAGATTTATTGCTTTAGTTTATCGTTTGATGTGTGAGGTCACGTGATTTCCCACAAGTGATAAGATAGAATTTGTTGAATGAATTATTTATGACTTCAATGTCCGGCTGCCGTTTTTATTTATTTATTTTTTAATATTATATTTTTTTTTGCCGATGTTGTTTTGTTCCATTTGCATTTTTTTTACCGGTACATGTATACTGTATATATAATATATTGTACTAAGAAAACTAGGTTTATGGAGAAAAAGAAAGAGGTAGGGGAGAGAGAGAATGGATTGTGGGTGTTTGTTGAATTGCGAGCTCATTGAAGTGAAAGTCAGTCATTAGCTTGATTAAACACATCATTTGCAACATTCATTTAGTACACGTGCGCCAAGTACATGTAATGTGCGAAAGCAACATTTCCAAAAGATCTAAAAAAAAAAAAATCTTAAGACTTAGACCACTTAACGTTAGACAAAAGAAAGGTAAAAATAGGTCTTTCATTTAAGTTGTGAAAATAAATTGAAGTAGAATATAACGCGGAATGCGGATGTTGTAAATATTTAACTAAATGAGAAGATTTTGTTTTTTTGCATGCGGATAAAAATAACAAACAAGCAAAAATGTTTGATATTAATTAATTTGATTGTTAAATATTAGTTGAGGGTTTTTTTAAAAAATAAAAAAGAAAGGCTATTAAAAGAAAAACGTGTGCTGGCTACAATTATTATTATGCAGCAGACTATCGAAGCTTCGTATAGGCCCTAATTAGCAAAATGAGCAACACAAATATGAAAAGAATATGAAATTTGCGTTAAAAATATATGCGTCTAATCTTATGCAATTTTTATTGAAACATTATTAAAGTGCGTTATTTGAATTGAGTGGTTTACAGCATTAATCAGACAACTCCATTTTTGTGGATTTTAACAATTTAAAAAATTGTTTTAGTAGATCAATTTTTAGTTTGAGTTAAATTTCTTTTTAACACTTATTTTCCAACAAGTAAATGCGAAAATGTCTGTTCCATAATAAAGCAAGTGAACGTTTAAAGTTTGAAATTGTTTTGTTTTTGCTGCAAATAGTGTTAATAACGCTTTTTCAAGGAGCTATTATCAGCTATGTAATAATTGCAGTACATCCCTATATTTAAACTTTAATTTAATTTTTTAATTTCTAGAATCTTTGTTGTATTCACACTGAAAAAAGAAACACTATTTTTTGAATAAAATAAGAACTATAACTTACAGCCTCGTAAAATTTGCACTAGTTTATAGAGCGTGTTTTTATCCATAAAGAAGGTTATTGCTGCAAGCTCTTGAATTATAAATTATTTTTTAAATGCATGTAATGTAATTAAAATCAGTGTTCTATTGCAATGAAGTATCTGCTAGTGATTGGTTTTACGTAAATATTGTTTTTAAAATGTGAAAATAAAATTTATCTATAAAATTCTGTTCTTTTAGATGTGGAAGAAAAAAATATCAAATTTGTTATTTTTGCCTATCGGTATTAATTTCTACGAAAAAGAAAATTTATTATTTGCAAAGTCTGCAATTTTATTTACAAACTTCGAAATAAAATACAAATATGTTGCTTGTACAGTTCATTGTACAGTGGATTCAGGCGTTTTTGCTGCTAGAAGTCAATATAACGTCTAAACAAATACAGTAGGTACCAAGTACTTGATGGCGTGTTTCCAGCGCGAATCAGGTTTTGGTGGAACAAATTTGAGCAATCCTCCTTTGACTGAAATCACTTGCAGCAATCTAGTTTCAGTAAAACTGTCTCAACGGAAAACTAATATGAAGTTACTTTGTTGATTTTCATAAAAATGGATTTGCACCCCCCCCCCCCCCTCCTTTATTTTTCTTTTTTGAAGAAAAAAAAAACCTTTCTTGATTTCAAAAATCAGCATTTAAGGCAAGACGACTTGTGAGAAGAGGTTTGGTAGAGACACGTTTGCAAAAGGTGGAGCTACCGGTAGTTCCACCAAACCTGACACTCTGTACCTGATTAGCAATAGTAGCAGAGGTAACGGTAGCTACACTCCCGCACTTTTGAGGGTCCCGCTCATAGAGCACAACATTTTTAGCTAGTAAAAGTTAATTATTGTAAGAGTGATTAAAAGCGCAAAAAAGCGAAAATGTGTCAATTTTCTCAAAAACATTCATCATATTTTGCTTCTTTTAAGGTCGGCCAAAAAAGCTTGCTCTCAGTGTAGAAAATGTGTAAATTTGCACATACAAAACTTAGGGCATCTTGATAACATGTGCTACCGTCCCCGCTCTGGCTTAATCCGGCACTGTTAAAACTGGTTTTAAAAGTTTGGTAGAAACAAAGTAACGTGCGTTTTTAAATTTACTTAATTTTTAAAAAACGAATAAACGAGTCAAATTTTCATGAATGAATTAATTTTTTTATATTTACATTAACTAACACCTCTTATTTAATAATAAAAAATAATTTTTAGAATAAGATCTCTCCCACTGATTCGGCACGTGTTAATGCGCTCAAGGAAATTTCCATTAATTTTATGGTAGATGCCGGCACATGTCGAGATTTAGTCGGCAGGTTCAGGCTGGAAGTCCGCAAAAGCGTTAGCCGTTAAAGTGATCGCCTGAGCACGTTTACACGTGCCGACTCAGTAACTTGTAGAGGTCATTTTCTAAAAATTGTTTTTTATTATTAAATTGGAAATGTTGCTGTATGTAGATATAAAAAAATTAATTCATTTTCATGAAAATTTTACCGGTACTTGTTTATTCATTTTTTTAAAAACTACGTAAATTTAACAACGCACAGTTTAATGTATTAGATTGAAGAATTAAATTAATTTGGGCTACTATATTACCTAAAATGTTTATACGTACTCGTATAATTAACGTTTATACTACACTTATTTTTAGAAAAGTGTGAGATATCGTATACTGTATAGAAATTTTCGAAATTAATTTAATAGCCCACCAGAATGCCAAAAAACGCACGCCAATTAACTAACTTTGTTCATAGAAAAGTATTCGTAAAGCTATCTGATTTTAATTTCAACAATAATATTTGTGACGTTAAAATTATTACGAATCGAAGTTACGGCATTTTTTTTTAGACCCTACGTTTCAACATTGAAATAATCGTTGGAATCAATGGAGAGTTATTGCCTGTCTGAATTATACCACGTGCTCGTAATGTTAAATCAATAGTCGGCTTTCAAATACTGTATAACGGAAAAACAATGTAATTGCACAATGTCGCCGGGCAATAACTCTTTAACCGTAGCGGTGTTGTTATCGTAACATCAACTGAAAAAGAAATTTATATTTTAGCGGGAAAAAAATATGAAATTTATATTTACAATATTTTAATTTTTTGTTATTTAGATTTAGTTTTTATTGCATTAGCTTTTAGTGAAAGACAGATGATACTACAAAAGGCAGCTGATAGCGAATGAAATATAGTAAAAGACTCGCCAAAATTCGTTATTGTTGACACTTGATTTTATGAAACTTAAGATTATTTCAACTAAAGTTGTTAATTTACTTATACAGTAAAATCCAAGAAAAGTTGGCGCGTGAAAAGACGATTTAAATAATAATAATTTTGCGCAATATCTTGGAAATATCGCAAATCTACTTCGTAAATAAGCTTTTTATTTCATATTATTATTATTACTGCAATTTAATAATGAATTTTAAAAAGAAAACATATTTTTTGAATTTTGATTTAAAAGTTATCTAATACGAAAATACAATAAAACTATACCGTACTTTCGTTGTTTTTTTATGTTCTTAATGAAGAAATTAAATCATTTTTGTTTAGCATTCCGCGCAGAAAGGGAACATAATTATCCAGAAATAAATCTCAATTACTCGTATGTTTATAATAATTTTGATGATCGGCAACAGCTAATAACATAGATATTTACTATATTTTAAACTTATTTAGATCATGGTGTATGTGTATAGATTATTCATGAGGAAAAAAATCAGGATTAAATTTCAACAATTAGCGTCGAAATACATGTAAATATACTGTAAATTTCAATATTGTTTTTCCTTTTTAAAATCACTCATTCAAATAATAAATATGAAATTATCAAACATAATAAAAATACGTTTATTTATATAAAGCGAATAAATTATAAAAATATAAAACAAGAAAAAAAAAATATTGTAAATAGTAATTATAATTTGTCCGGAGGGCAATCACTCAATACACCGCTGTTGTGCGCTTGAGCTTACCGTAAGATTGATAACAATGCTTTTCGATGCAGCTGCGTCTTATAATCAACGATTGCACATTTCGCGCCACATTGAATCTCCAATAGAAAAGAGAAAGAGAGAAGAAGGATCGCGAAAAGAAAAAAAAAGCATGGAAATGCTGGCGCCAGCAGACGACATCGGCGTGGCAATTTTTTTCTGGAAACTCGAAACTGCCACTAACTTTTTTTACACATGCACGCTGGCATTAATTTATCTTCCGTCGTCATGTAAAATATACTTTTAAAAAATAAAAAGCTTATTAAAGGTCTGAGCTGTCGCATTAGCATTGTCGCCCGTACTACGCGACACGACATTTTGAGCTTTTTTTTTCTTCTTTTTTTTTTTTTTTTTTGCCTATTAAAGTGGTTGCGGAGCGGAAGATCGCTTTAATGACGTCATAACTTTTTTTTTATTTCACTGAATATCTTAGTTTCAAAAATGGATAAATGAAGATTCCAATGTTTTCTAGGAAATAATGTTTTTGGAATTACTAAATAATTTTTCTATTTAAAAAAAAATTGTATTACACTATTGTATTGGGCTGAATATTCTAAACAGCACCGGTTTAACGTTTTAGATTTGTTACAAAATTACCGAGAAATAACCATTGAATAGGATGATTTAACATACATTATGGGTTTAAATTTTAATGGATTAACAAATAAAATGTTTTTAAAAAAATGAATAAACAAGTCAAATTTTCATGAAAATGAATTAATTTTTTTTTATTTACATTAATTAACACCTTCCAATTAACAATACAAAACAATTTTTAGAAAAAAAAACAATTTTCAGAATATGACCTCTGCAATTGAGTCGGAACGTGTAAACGTGCTCACGTGCTTACTTTGACGGCTAAAAGTTTTGCGGACTTCCAGCCTGCACCTGTCGGCTGCATCTCGGCACTTGCCGGCATCTACCATAGGTCTAGTGCAAATTTCGTTGAGCGCGTTACCACGGACCGATTCAGTTGTAGAGGTCATATATTAAAAAAAAATTTTATTATTATAAAATGGGAGGTGTTAATTAATGTAAATATTAAAAAATTAATTTATTTTCATGAACATTTAACTTGTTTATTCATTTATTAAAAACTCCGTAAATTGTTTTTCTTACAGTAAAATTTAAGCCGTTTTATTTTGTTTCTGTTTTGGTTTTCCATCAGCTTAATACATGTAACTAGAAAACTCTGTTGCTATGTACTGTACATTAAATTCTTTGAATATTTTCTTTGTACATGCAATCATATGATTAAATGGTTGGCAAAAAATGGAGTTGAAAATTTGGCCTTTTTCAAAAAATTTTGTTGAAATTGAAACCGATCCCATTTGATATACGGCGGTTCGTTTTACGGCCAAATTTCATAGAACCGATTTAGGCCGTATATTGAGGTATAGGTGTATTAGAAACTCGCCAACGTATAAATAAACACAAAGTTTGAACTAAACGACTTTTGAAACTAAACAGGGTAAATTGGTTATAACCGTATAGATAATTGAAAACACTTTATTTGGCTGGTATATTGATCTATTTTTGCATAAGTAGATGGCGTTGAGTATGTTGAGTGTCGGATATCGCTCCGGTCATTATCCGTTTTTGGTGAAAAGAGCACTAGCAGCAATAATAACTACCCTCGCATATATCTTTATTTATGTTAAGAGATTGAGAATAGAAGAAGGGGGTAGGTAGGGGAGAGAGAGAGTTGACCTTAGGGAATTGCGGTGGACATACGAGATGGTCAGTAGATGATGGAGATGAGTCACTTGTAATGCCTCGATCTCTCTCCTCTCTTTTCTATTTTTCTAACCCGATCGCCCTACGCCTACTTTCGGTGCATGTTTGTCTAGGTCGAAATTGAATTTGGCAGGGAGAGCGAGGGAGAGAGAGAATTCTATTTCACTTTCAAACTTAAATTCAGGCAAATGGCTTCTTTTTACTGCCACTTGGCTCATAAATGACACTGCCATCTTAGATCTGGCTGGGCTAACACTTAAGGTCGACCGAGGTGAAATCGCGTCGCTTCCGAGAAAAATAAAAGTGTAATTTGAAAATGTTATCATTTCGAATCTTGGCCATATTTAATGCTTTTAAATATGATTGTTAATGCTCATATTTTTAAGAAAAAAAGTTATAAAGTGTGTTTTTAAATTTACGGAGTTTTTAAAAAACGAATAAAGTAGTCCAATTTTAATGAAAATGAAATAATTTTTTAATATTTCTATACAACAACATCTCCGATTTAATGATAAAAAAACAATTTTTAGAATATAACTTCTCCAACTGAGTCGGCACGTGATAACTCGATTAGCAAAATTTTTTTAAAAAAAAGCGAACAAACAAGTCAAATTTTAATGAAAATAAATTTAATTTTTTAATATTTAGTTACAACAACCTTACCGATTTAACAATAAAAAATAAAATCTGTCATGTGACCTTTTTCACTGAGTCGGCACATGTTAACGCGTGTAACGAAATTTCCAATAACTCTCTCGCACGTCACCACGTGTCTGGTTGGATGTTGGTATGAGAAACTTACTGAGAGTTTTGCTAATCGAGTTAACATGTGCCGACTCGGTGGAGGTTGTCACATGCCAGAGGTTGTTTTTTATTGTTAAATCGGTGATGTTGTAACTAAATACAGTACATGTATTTAAAAATTAATTTATTTTCATTAAAATTTGACTTTTTTATTCGCTTTTTAAATTGAAAATTTTGCTTTTCGAGTTAACACGTGCAGACTCAGTTGGAAAGGTCATATTCTAAAACTTGTTTTTTATTATTAAATCGGAGATGTTGTATGGAAATATTAAAAAATTAATTTTTTTTCATTAAATTTTGACTTCTTTATTCGTTTTTTAAAAACTCCGTTAATTTAAAAACACACGTTATAAATTATATCATATTTTTTAACACGGGTTTACAATTTATAATTAGATAAAAAAAAACATTGGTTTTTTTTTAGAAATGTTTTTAATGTAAGATAACTTTTTTTTTTTTAAAAAAAATTTTTTTTCGTTAGTACCGGTAATTTAATTTATGGTTTTTTTTTTCTCTTATGAAAATGACACGTTTTCTCGCTTAATAATAATTTTTGAAAACATTCCATTATTTGTTTGGAAACGTGAACTTAGCTCCCTCTTTTTTTTTTTTTTTTTTGTTCTTCTTTATAAATATTTTTAAGGCTTTTCGGATGAAGTTAATGATGTTTTAAGCTTTAATCTTCGTCGTCGTCGACCTTCTAGTTACGGGTACTTCCCTCCCATCCCTTACCCCCTTCTTTCATTTCATAATGCGCGAGCTCACCTTTAGTGAAAGAGAAACGAGATGGAGGCTGAGACAGAGTGATGAAGACGGAGAAAGAAAGATTTTGATAGGTGAAGTCTTACTTGTTGGAATAATGAAGCCTTTACCATTCATTCAACGCACATCCCTCCCTCACCCATCCCCCTCCCTTTCGATGTATCATTATGATTATGGCTTTCTATCACCCACCCACTCCTTTTTTTAGCTTCTCTCTCTCTCTTTCCATCCCTTTCTTTTCACTCCTTCGCCGAGCACACTTCGTATATCAAAGCCTCGTTTTTATAATCGGTGGTTTTGTAATAAGGGAGCACAATAAAAGTCCAAGCACCAAGAGAGATAAAAATTAATGCGCGTTTATTGTGCGCCAAAATCCACAATGATGATGACGTGATTTTTGCTTTTAGTATTTAATAAATTAGAAGTTTTGAAGCTAATTAAAAAAAAATTATATGTATACTGTATATTTAAATTTGGATTTTACTACTGTGTGTCCAAACAAATCTGAAAGTTTTGAAACAGGAATAAATCAGTCAAAATTTAATCGAAATGCAATAATTTTTTTTATATTTACATTCGGCAACATATCCGATTTAATAATGAAAAACAATTTTTAGAATTTGACCTTTACAACTGAGTCGGCACAAGTTAACACGCTTAACGAAATTTCTAAGAAATATGCCGCACATGCCGAGACCCAGCCGGCACTTGTCGCGATCTAGTGGGCAGGTGCATGCTACAAGTCCGCAAAAGCTTTAGCCGTCAAACGTGAGTAAATGCGTTAGCACGTGCCGATTCAGTGTGGGAGGTCATATGCCAGATGTTATTTTTCATTATTAAATCGGATATGTTTCTGAATGTAAATTAAAAAAAAATTATTGCGTTTTCATTAAAATTTGATTGATTTATTCCTGTTTCAAAACTTTCAGATTTGATTGGACACACTGTATTAAACTAAACTTCAAATGCTGTAGTATTGCACTAATTTTTAAGGTAAAGTTTAAAAGTTACTTTAGTTAAAGATTAATATTTGCTTCAATTTTTTTATTTTTTTATCCTGACTTTTATAAACTTTAATTATCGGGTCATAATGGGAATTGCTGTTGTAATAATAGAAGGCTTGGCTTTCCTGATAGAGTTTACGTTCGAAAATATCATTTTAATTGCACAAATGTGATTAATAAAATTATTTTATGCTGTTTATTTTTAACCATCCTGATTCAGGAAAAGCGGAGATTGCAGAGAACTTCGAAAATTGGAATCCAAACCCGGAGTGTATTCGCACACCCGGATGTAATGAGATTAACTTGTTAAGCTTCAACCATTGATCGGACTTAGCATTACTCACTATCAGTGGGTCTATGACTCTAATGGGGAAAGCACCAGTTGTTTCGGTTGATTTTTAGCATGGTTTATAGTGATTTTCACATACAGTACAGTATTAGCAAATTTAAAATCTCACAATTTTTTTTTTGTTTAAAAAAAAATAACGTTTTACATCATCTGTATTTGGCTTTTCGTTACAAGAAAAGGGACTTTCAAACTGTTGTGATGACGTTCTTTAGATCCTGAAAGGATGCACTTGGATATTACATCAAATACGCTTGAGATTTATGATTTATTTACTTTTACTACGTACTCCAGAGGCGCAATTGAGGAGTGAGGGGAGGAGCAATTGAGAGAAGTTGCCCCGAGCGCCGCTATAAAAGAGTGCAAAATTTTGCAGAAAAGAGATAAAAAAAATAATTTGTCAATAATATTTTTAAAAACGCGAACTCGTAACTTATTATTTTTATACGATGACGCTAAAAATCTAATTAAAAAATAATTACCGTACGAAGTGGGAAGAGTTCGCAATACTCGGGGGGGGATTCAATGTCGCGATGTTTTTGCACGTTGATTCGTTAACCACGTGACTGTAATGATTAAACATTGAATGCCTTTTACTGACCGCCACAAAAAAGCTTATATTTTTTATTTTAAAGTGCGTTTTACGTCATCCGACAATAAATATTTAATGATTAACGTAAATGCAGGTACCGGGGACTGTTTTTTATATTTAATTGTGTTTACAGTATACTGCACGTTTCTATTTTAGAGAGTTTCTCTTTGAACACGACTTTCTAACGCATTTTAATCGCTATGACGTTTTCTTATTTGCTATTCTAAAATAAATAAATACGTTTTTCTTAGAAGTTTGGTAATGCTATTTGTGATAAACAGAAAAAAAAAATTTATAGTATTTTCTTCGTTTTGAATCGTCCATTGATTTGTAAATATTATTGCTTAACACGGTAAAATGAGGAATTTGAAACTTGCTTAATTAATTGTTAACTTTTTTAGGAGATAATTTTATACTCTAGAATTTTTACGGTTAAAGCAATTGCGAAAATTTGCGCAGTCTCGGCAAGAATCGATTGCCTGCGATTGTTTTGTAATTTGTGTTATTTAAAGTAATGCTGTTGGAAATGTAAAATAAAAGTAACATTTCAGTCGGCATCTTCAAATACCCTACAGTAAAGTTGCAAAACAAGCCCATCAATTTGTCTGCTT
Source organism: Polydesmus angustus (assembly GCA_034698085.1). NCBI lineage: Eukaryota > Metazoa > Arthropoda > Diplopoda > Polydesmida > Polydesmidae > Polydesmus > Polydesmus angustus. Next base: position 26,627 of record JAQGAY010000011.1, read on the forward strand.
TTTCTATTAATCTCTTTTTTGATAGTCACGACATAAATTTTCTTATTTGGTATAACCAACTAAAATCAGCGCAAAATGAGATTTTAGCTACTGTAAATAAAACTAGCATTTCCACTCGGAATGAAATATTGGTGTTTAAAGGACATTTTTCTTTTTTTGTTGTTGCTTTTTTAATGTTTCTCTGAACCTTTTAATTGATCCCTTTAAGCGATCAGTTTACTTTTAAGTGAAATTTTGTCATGTGACAGTGATGAAGATGATTTCGCCGTGTGGGATATTATTGACCACCTTGGACCCGTTCTCTCGAGAGGCTCAGAAAGCGATTATGACATTATCAAGAATTATCAAAATCCATTAGAGAGCTTTAAAGCTTAGAGGGTATTGTACAGGGTGGACCACCAGTCGGATTTGAACTTCAAGCACGAGTTACTTATCGCAATATTATTTTCTTCGGGCGTTTTTCTAATGCCATAACATATGATCACTCTCCATTTTATAAAATATATTTTTTTTTACATGTCAATTCGAATCTGAAATTCAATTATTTAAAGTCATATTGCATAATAACGTAACACAATTAAAGCGATTGATGCATATTATTACCGGTTGAATCGAATACTAGTTTTAACTGTCGGATACTACTTGAATACTACTTTGATCGTACAAAGAATAAATAAACAGCGTGTTTTTTTTTTTTCGAAAGAGTTTTCACTGAATTTTGAAATAGCAACTTGAAATTCCCTAAAGCAACTTTTTAAAATGCCCGTAAAAATGCAACATTTATTTTTTATGAACTGTAGAGAAGAAATTTTTTTTTTTTTTAAAAAAGTTTTGAAATCAGGAAAAAAAAACTTTTATACCGGGTACTGTATAATATTTTTGTGTTGCGATATTATTGATCTCGCCAAGCTTCAAAATTTTGAACTTTATTTTTCGCCGATATTTTTTTTTTCTTTCTTAAATAAAATTATGCAAATGTTTGCGAGGTCTCATTTGAATATGAAAATAGTTTTGTAAGCGCTTAGTTAACAATTACTTCACGTTTCAATTTATAATATAGTTAATTGATTTCTGCTAGCGATTTTTTTTTTATTATCGTATTCGAAGTTACTAATAGAAAGAAGAAAGCGGAGAGTGAAAAAAAAAAATAATAAGAAAAATGAAAGAAAAAAAAAAAAGAAAGAAGTGATAATGATGTAAAAATATAAAAATTGATGTTAAAAAGATGGCGAATGTTTTCCGAACACGTTTTGCTTTGTGCTGAATTTTTATTTCACGTGTTTGATATGTGAATTGCGGTTCCCGACGTTACGTTACGCGCTGTGGATGTGTAGATGAAGCCACGCCCTTTTTCCCTATCATTACGATGAATCCTGACTCGTATATTAAGTATATCTCATCCTTTCCCCTACACCCCCATCTCTTTTCTCTACTCGTTCCCTCGTTCTCTTTTTCCTATATATAAATATATGTATTTCTCATTCTCCCCCCTATCTTTTCAAATTACCCCCCGTCAACATCGCGATGGCGGCCATTTTAGGTCTTTTGAGCACATTGCAGTTTTATTGAAATCGTATGCAAATGTTAAGAATGCGCCCCCTGCCGTCCACCAACACCCCTTACGTCTACGTCGCCGCGCATTTTTATTAATGAAGAAGTGAACGCCAGAGGGAGAGCAGGAGGAAGCGGAAGTCGTCATCATCAGTGTCGCGTGAGAAATAAGAAAAGTTTTTTTTTTCGCCTTCTTTTATTATTTAAAAAAAAAAATAATAAATTATTTTCTTAATATTATATATTATACTTTTTTTTTTTTTTTTAGAAAATAAATTTGCCAAGCTTTAGTTTAGTTGAGTATTTAGCGCGCTTGCTGCGAATTTCCATCAAGTGTAATGAAATTAAAAATTCTAAAAGTTTTTTATTTTTTTTATCCCGACACGCTTCCATCTTTTCGTTGCATCTTCGCATGCTTTTACTTAGTATATCCTTCATAAATTATTATTTTTTTTTTATTATATTAAAATGTTTACATTAGATAGATAAATAAATTGCTTTTTGCTTTTTTGTTTTTATTCTTTTGTGTATTTCATTATATACGCGCTTTTATCAGAAAATAAATCATTTAATTTCCGTTATCATTCAATTCAATTTTTTACGGTGCAGCAAATTAATTTTTTTTTTTTTCTGTATTTTTGTACCGTTAAATTTTTTTTTTTTATTTAAATTTTTGCTGCTCGTAAATAACTCGAGAGTTAAATATTCTAATTTACAAGGCAATTATTCTAGGCAATTGCATAAGTTAGGGGTATTTTAATTACATTTTGCCGCTTCAATTGACAAAATTGCTACATTTTTGTTGGAGCTTATTAATCCTGGAACCTTTTTCCTCCTCCCCTACTCATAATAATAATTTTACCATTTAAATGTAGGATAGATAAGAAGATATTGTTTCACGTGTAAATATGCTCGTGAGCGCAATTTGCGGAATTTATCAGCCCAAATTGGTTAAATATTAGAGAGGGGAGGATAAACACTAAGCTTGTTATTAGCGTTGGGGAAGTCACATTGGGGAAATTATTGGGAAAGATACGTTTGAAATAGCTCCGTGTGATCTAACGATTTAAGATGCGATTTAAAATAAGAGGAAAATATTGGGAAATATTACACTTAAAGAATCAAATGCAGGCAATTTTAAAAGGCACAATATTATTTTGAGGTAATGTTTTAACATCACTATAATCGCAAAGTTGCTGTCATAAAATTAATTATAAATACATGTAGGGCCTACACCGTGTCCACAAATAAAGTGCACCCAACTGAATTAGTAATAAATTTTTTAAATAATTTAAATATAGTACTTCAATGCCACATGAAAACTTATTTCCTGCAAATCGTAAAAAAAAAAACTTTTTTGTATTGCAACAAGTTTATTTTTTATTTAATTATATTTACCGGTAATGAGGTTGTTCAATTTTCTTAATATTTTATATTTTTGAAAACATACCAATCATATTTTTGATGTTAAATTGAAAATCATTTGCCCTCAAACTTGGAAATTCATTCGCTTAAAGCTCCTGTAGAACTCGAAAAATATTTCCTTGCCTCGAGAATTTCTTTTTGATGACGTTTGTTTTTTTTTACATTATTTTGTATTGCGTTTGAGTATTGAAAATTTTATATAAACATAAATCTGTTTTTATTGTTTCAGTCGTGAAATGTTTGTACAGTAGGCATACATACAAGTTTAAGTATGCGTATCGTTCATAATAATGATACTGTACACATACATTTAAAAACTTCAAAACAAAATTTAATTAAAATTTCTTTTAAAACATTTTTATTCTGTATTACCCAATATTATCTAATTTCGCAGTGAGGGGGGGGGGGGAATGCACCTTAGCTTTTTTGTTGGTGTTTCCGGTTACAGCACTAATAATTTCTTATTACTTTTATAAAGTAGATGCAGCTTTAATATTCATTCTCTTTTGTTTTAAAATGTTTGTAAGGTGTTAAATCGTAAATAGTTGATGTTTTAGAAAGCATTGTCATTATTTTCAATTGCTAACAATACTATTATCACATTAATTAATATTTAGAAAAATTCCTTTGTAAATTTTTGATGCCGCACTATAATATTGCGCAGGTGTGCTCAATATTCTCGAGGTGAGGCGAATAATTTTGCTTATTTTTGCTAAAGGCTTCAATTACGTAATTAACTCAAGATGTTTACGACCTTCAATTTCTTAGCGCAAGAAGCAAGAATTCGAGAAATTCAAATTTACTGATTACAATTCATTTTATAATCAAAATGAATCCGCATATGTGCCAAAGCTTTTATTACTTGCGAAATGCCAGTAAATATTTTATCTAAAATTAATTTTTTTATAAATTTCAAAAAGTTTAAGTTGTTTAAATTCTCTGATTTACGAATTACAGTATATACAAGGTGTTTGTAAAGACATGTAGCCTACATGTACCTAACTGAATTAGTATTAAATCCTATTAATAATCTAAATATAGAAATGTAGGTATAAAGATTTTACTTTAATAAGTTTTTTAACATTCTAATTATTGTTCTAATCTACGAGTATGTTTAATATACTTTCCTTCGGGCTTAACGTGCGCAGAAAAACGAGTTTGCCATTCACTATGACTGGCTGCATCGATTCCAGTTTAATCGAAAATATCCTTTACTCCATATTTTGTACTTTGTTTAGTTAAGTCTGGGATAATGATGAAGTGCACCAACGTATGATACAGGCATGAGATGATCAAGCTGGAATCAATGCAGCATCAAATCAATGAACTATAATATTTGTGTTGCTGCGAGTGTTTATACCGAAGGAAGATATTTTAAATAGAGATCAGGACAATTAAATGTTAAAAAAAGTCATTAAAGTAAAGTTTATCCATGTGTCATTGAATTATTTAAATTATTAAAAAGATTTAATTCTAATTCAGTTAGGTATTTGCATCTTGCACCGTGTACTTATTATTTTTAAAATGCCGTGTTTGTTTTGTTACGGTAAAAAAATAAAAGTGAAAAACATAGTTCAAATGCGTCATGTTGACGACATTTTTGAGGATGGAACTGTTTACCGGCGGTAATAATATCGATTATATTATATGTTGTTTTCAAGATTTTGAATTCAAAAGCACCCCAATTGAAAGATCTAAGTTCCATGGTAATCTAAACATTATACAGTAATACTTTTCGTTAAATAATCTACGACGTTACTAATGCCATTCAATCTTGCTTACTAATTAGTACGAGTTTTGAATTTATTTACGTTTTCATAGTTACTTTTGATTGTTGATATTTTTCGTCGGCAACTTGAAATAACATTTTTTTTTTTTGTAAATAAGAAATATTTTTTTTTGCTTTTCTTAAAATACGAATAAAAGTTAGGTAAAGCGGTATCGCAGGCGATAAAAGTAAAATAATAAAAATAAAAAAAAAAAACAGGGGAGAAAATAATAGCGAACGTGAGATAAATATTTGAATGCGATTAAGTAGAGCGCGATTAAATCCACGTCAAAATAATAAAGAAGAAAAAAAAAATTTACTCTTCTAAAACCGATATATATATTTTTTATATTTTCTATCAAATAAAAAAGATCACGTGATGAAAAGGCACGTGACGCGTTGCGAGGAGAGAAGTTTTCTTTAATCTTTTTTGAAGAAAATAAAAATAATAGTTGTTGAGTGTTTTTAATCATTGGACTGAAACAAATCGTCTTCATCTGCACAAAGACGCTTTTCAAAGCAAACCACGCCTACCACTTCACTCGTTCATCCAGCGTATTCGCGTTACAGGGTGACTGTTTTCGCAAACATTTTCTAAGAAAGAAAGAAGTTGGGGAAAACGCTAAAATTTTGAAGTTTAATCGAATAACCTTCTTAGGAAAAAAGCGGCCTATTTAGAATTTGATCGCAAACATGTACAATAAAAAAACGTCGTACTTAATCATTAAAGCTAATTAATGAAGAAAATTCCTTTTATTTTTTATGCATTGATCAAAAGAGATCGAATGAAGGGGAGGCGGCTGCTTTTTCCTTTCAAAAAAAAAAAAAAATGAAATTATGTTTTAGAAAAAACATGAATTAAGCATTTTGATGGCTTAGTGGCAATTGCACGTAACAACTAGTAGGCCTACAAATTTTATTTTGCTAGCATAATAACTAACACATAATACTCGTAGATCTTCTAAATACTAGTAGTTGAAGCTTAATAACATCTGCGGTTTTTTTATTTAGGCAAATTATAATAAAATTACCTAAAATTATGTGTAAAAAAAACGTTAGCTGCATTTAAATTTTTAAACTTGAAATTAAGATTTTTCTCTCTCCCGAAGCATTCAATTTTGTTGATACATGGTATAGCTACGAAGCCATCGAACTACAGCATGGATACAAATACAAAATTTCTTCCAGCAAAATTCAAAAAACATTAAAATGTTCAGAGAGACAAAATTTGCGCTTACAAATCCCCGCATATGGCGCATAGTCGAAATTATTACATTGGTGCATATAGTATTTTAATACTGGAACTCAGGTAGGGGGAGATTTATACTATGCAGACAAAAAAAAAAGGTTCCGTCACTTTTCCAACAAAATACGAACTTGATTTTCAGTAAACATTGAAATTAGTGATTTAGGAAAGGGAAAAGTTTTGCCTACAGTGTATTTGACAGGGATTTGATTCAAAATATTTTAGACCTGGTTAGCACTCATCTAAAAACATTTATGCGCGGATATTTTTTAAACTGCGTTGCACTAATTATTTAATTACTGTCATATTTGAAATTTTTTTTTAAAAAAATTTTACCCCGCATAGTCATAAAATTGGAAGCGTCTTTTCAAAAATTTAAAAAAAAAAATAATTCTTTGTAGAAAAAAACGTTTAACTTCCGCAGAGCTTATCTTTTAGTAATTACAGCCGGAGAAGGTTAGAAAGAATCTGGGGTTTTCATCCCAGAGCCCAAGTTTTTGAGGGGCCTGGCGAGAGAAAGTTTTTGTTATGATTGTTACAATATTTTGGCAAAAAAAGTGGCAAATTTGTCAATTTCTATAAAAAAAATTTTCTTAATCTTAACATTTTTTTCCCTATTGATGATACTTGCCAGATTCATTTCCTCAGGGCCTTTAATGGTTCTCCATGGCCATTGAGTTGCTACGTGTGCACACCAACTATCTAAACAACCTATTATTTATACTGTACTTGGAGTAAAATTAATGATGTCCAACGCAAATCGTTCAGTGGGCCACATTGACAGCTCAAATGTTTCAGCGGGCCACAATAAAATGAAGCCAGATACTCCGTTAGAAAAACGAGTCTTACCTAATTGCAAAATAATCTTATTGGCAATTGCATGCAGATTTATTTTTCAAAAATTAATGCTCTATCTGGACATTTTGGCTTAAGATAATTATGACGCCGCCATCCTGTGACAATAAATGTGAAATGTGGATTAAATTGGAGAAAATAGACAAATTTGGTACTGTTTTACATAAGATTAAAGGTCAAAAGAAGTTTCAAGAGAATCGCATGTTGACCATGACCCATGAACCCATGCATGGGACCGTGTGGTCAATGCATTAGCGAGATTTTCAAGTTTTCGCGCATTTTAAAAGTTTATAAAAAATAAACCAATATAAAAACGGCTTCAAAATTTGGCTCAGACAGAACTAGGATGACCAAAAATTAGTTGGAATGAGTTGATGATGGTGGGTCAAAAAATCCCTAATTAAAAATTGATCCTAATAATTTTTGATCTTGGCGCGTTATGAAAGTACTGTAATAGTAGCCTACTATTGTTTCACCAGAAACCGCTAGACGGCTTACTGTGAGGTGTGCAAGGTCTTCGTTACAATTATTATAATTTTTTAATTGAAGGTCAGAATACCGATACTGTTTTTCACCCCCCAGCTTATCGATTAACTATTGATTTTTGTTGCCATCACTATTATTTTTATCGTTGCCGTGTACTGTTGGTAAAAGTTAATTTTTTTTTTCTTCTTATAAATTTAGACGGTGTTCAGTGTTTCCGCGGCGAGTGCGCGTTCCGGGATCCGATGTCGGCTAGTACTACCCAAGTACCTACACTGCACTTGAAAGATCCGGGTAAGTGGAACTTTTTGATTTGATTTAGTTGGGGGGTGCAAGTGTAAGTACGAGTGGATGGGGATTTGGATAGAAGTTGTTGTTGTTGTGAATTTTTCAATGGTTATTTAATGCGTTTGCGATATAGATTATATTTATTTCCCAATTTTTCTTTGAGGAATGGCGTGTGTAGAGCTGAGGGGAGAGAATAAGGAAGAAGGCCATGAAAAGAGAGGGAGAGAATGAAGAAATAAATTTCGCTTTTGAAGTGATATAGAAAAATAGAAAACCGAAAAAAAAAAAAAAAAAAGAAAAAGTATAGATGGCGCATCGTTGGCTCGACGTTTGCGTGTGTTTGTTTAGAATTCCGATTAGAAAAAGAAGTGTGGGTGAGTAATGTGAGTGAGGGTGGTGGTGGCGGAGGATGATTGGTTTGAATTGTGAATGGGTGAGAGGGAGCAGTGGTGGCGGTGATTCATGTGTTTGCCTTTGGTCCTCTTCGAACACTTGGAAGAGGGAATACTCTTCACAAAGGTACATATATCGGGTGGCGCAAAAAAAGTGGTACCCCTCGTGAAATCTTATGCAATATGATCAAATTTTGTTTTTTTTTTGGCAAATTTAAACCTGTAAAATTTTCCTTACTTACTAACTTAACTTTTGACACTATTTCCTTAACTTCCGGTCTCTATTTTTATATTATAATTATTTTTTTTTTAAGTTTTAAAGGGCGCAAAAAAAGTGGGATGGATTCTCTTGGGTAATTTAAAATAATATTTTTTTAAATTAATTTTTGTACTAAAAAAAAAATGGAACTTGCTGTCAAATGTTAATGTACTGTACATAAAATCATAAATCAAATGTAATATGTCTTTCTCGATACTCAGTGGTTTTTTCTAATCGTCTGTGCCACTGAAAATTATAATGTACAGTAATCAGAATACGATCTTCTGCTGTTATTCTTGTCATTGTAAAAAAATATAAAAACTTTAAAAAAAATTATAAATTATTTATAGCGACCTGAATTTAATGAAAATAATAGTGACGTCAAATGTTGACTTATTATGTTAGGAAAATTTTACAGGTTCAAATTCGCCAAGAAACAAGATTTCATGTGGGGGTACCACTTTTTTTGCGCCACCCGATAGAATTATTATTATACACGTACTAGTATAGGTGGCGTTTTTGAAAAGTGGGTGGTGAGAGGGAAGAAAAGATGATACACAATAATTCATCACCAGCTTTTTTTTTTTTATTTAAAAAAAAAAATATTTTTTTATTATTAAAACAAACTAATATTTCATTTTTTTGACTTACAAAAAAAAAAAAGAGAGAAGAAAATCGTTTAGAAAAATGTATTTAATAATCGATAATCTTTTTTTTAATAATAAAATAAATATTTTCATTTTGAGAGGAGGGGAAAAAATTGTTTGTAGGTAAATTAGAATCTTTCTGTCATTTGTTGTTTACATGGTGATATTTCATTTCCTATATTATGAAAACTGCGTTTTAATGTAAGCAAAATAAATTTTATTGAATGCGCTGTTTGTGAGTGTATAAAAACATGGGCATTGATTTTTTTTTTATTATTAAAAAAAGTACTACCGGTATTATACCGTACTTACTTTTATATATTTATTTTTTTGATATTTTGCCAATAATTGGGATTTATTTTTTTTTTTCTTTCTAACTTTCGTTCTATACGATTATTATTTTGAGAATGGACTTTTGTGCTGATAAACTCTTTTTTATTCAATTTTTAAACTGACTTTATTATTATATTTTTTCTTTTTTTTTTCACGGTTTGTTTTATGTCCCGAAATGAGTCTACGCACCAGGTGGCGCTGCATATAATACACATTCCAAATCGAATCGTCTGTTTTGCACTTTTTTTTTTCTTCTCCTTTTTTTTCTTTTTACTCAAAAAGCTCGAAAATATACGAAATGGGGGTGGGGTAGAAGAACGAGTGAGAGATATAATAAAAAGTAGGGGATAAAACGAGGGATTTGATAGATTCAATATAAAAAGTATCGACTCTCAATCTTTGAAAGTGACGGACGACTCGTATACCACCTAAATATTTAATTAGGTTTTTTTTTTTTATTATATTAAAAACTACATTCGCAAAAGTTAAATTTGTAGTAAAAAAAAAGTGTTCTAAAGATTGAAATTTGGTATTTACATTTTTTGAAGTAATCAAATATTTGAGCGGGGGTAAAAAAAGTTGTATTCGGCATCTATTGTTACCTGATGACATCGATGATTGAAAATGTCTGATGTTTTAGACACGTGACACACGCGGCTCGTCCTACTATTTTGCCGACGAGGGAAATGTAAATGAATGTAGTCTTATGTACGCAAAACTACGTCAACGGTAGACTTTATCTATACTGAACGAGTCGATGGCTGCCTGTAGCTAAATAAACAAAAGCGGAGGGAGAGAGAGACGGTCGTTGTCAGACAGATGACGCGGAGAGGGATGCGGAGATGAAGATGTTTCCATTAAGTCTTATTTGATTATGATTTGTTGACTGTTGGAAATCGAATTTGAAACTTCTTTTTTTTTTTTTTTCAATTATTTACGTCAGCTTTACATTACGACGATGCGCACTTCAAACATACTCGTACTTAGTTATTTTTAGCGATAAACTCGAATCATTTTCACAGATTAAAAAAAAAAAGTCTAATCAACCGAACATTATTCTTCCACTTATACGAATATTTTTTTTTTAAATAAGAAACACTAGGCAAATTTTACTTCCTTTTAGTGTACCGGTAGATAAAAATTTCATATTTGTCAAGTAAAGTTTTTTTTTTTTTTCGTGTAAAGAAAACGCGATGAAATTCAGTACCGCAAATAATTAAAAATAAAAAAAATAAAATAAACACTTTGCAAATTATAATCACTGCCTGAGAATGAATATTTTATGAATTAGATAAAATAACTGTTTCGTTTATTTGATGTTTCGGGTTATTTGTGTTTACTGTTTAATTTTCTTAGCACAAATCTTATTTTTAGGTTTTATTCAACATTAAAAGTAGAAATGAAAAAGCTTTATCATTTTTTTTTTTTAGTAAAATATTTAAATACTGTAGCTACATTCAGTAAGTTAAACAAAGACAAATAGTCAAGTAAAATTGGGAAGGCTGACATAAAATATGCAATATACATGTATATTTTAGTATCTGGCCGTTTTCAAATCGTTGAATGTAGTAAGCGAGACGAAGAATTTTCAAATTATTTAATTGGTGAACTTTAGCTAGGATTAAACGTTAATAAGAAATAAATTCAAATAACGAGTAGATTAATATTATTGAAAGAAATAAAGGTTGGTGAAAACAATAATATTGATCAGCGTTCAAGAGTTAATCGCTTACTCAAATCAATAATTATTTTTTTTTCGCACTCATAAAATGCAAAACTATCAAATTTTATAAAGATTATCAAATTTTTGCTTTATTTACAACTTTAATACTAATTGAACGTAATTATTTTTTATAATTTAGTAGAAAGTTGAAAAGTTAGTAACAGTTAAACTGGGGATTACTGTAAGGAAATGAACAATTTACTTATGGTAATTATAATTTTTTAATTGATAAAACATGTTATAAAAAGTTGAAACGTGTAAAACCTAGTAATACGTGAGGTATTATTCTGAATTTTTGATACATATTATTGAGTATTACTTACTCTTAAAGCTTGTTTTTTTGTTTAAAGGAAATTTGACAACGGTTTTGTTGCTTTGAAAACTGTCGTTTGTTTTACTTTTGTTTTTCCGTGATTTTCCTGCGCTTCGTACGTCTACAATTAATTTGAAAAATAACGTGTTTTCAATATTATTTGCCAATATTTTTTTTTAATAAAATAATTTTTTATTTATATGCATCCATTTTTAATATATTGTCTTGCCTTTCTTTACTTTGAATACGTATTACGTGCTTGCGAAAGAAATAACTTATTTGTTGCTACGATTGTGTTGGGTATTTTAATACAAAACGTTTTTCATTTTGCTGTTCCGGCGCCCGTACCGCAGGCATTTGGAAATGTTTATTCTACAAATGACATTTTTCTGCTTTTTTGAACAAGCGGACTAACTAAAGGAATGTATCGAAATTCTATAAGATTTGAATACCAGTAGTCGACGATTTTGTCATACTGGAATTTTGATATATTCTCTTAAAATATTTTTTAGAGCACTCTATTGTTTTTTTTTGTTTTTTTAAACTATTAACCTTTTAATTTTTTTTTTAATGAAAAATGTGAAGGGGCAAAAAAGTCGACTTTTTATGTTTATTTTTTTATTAATTGGTTTACAAATTTGTACGATATATAATTTTTTTTTTAAATAAAAAATTAGAACGATAAAAATTTTTGTAATGAATTAAATATTTAAGCGTTTTCTCGTGAGTTGTGTTCTGTTAATTACTACGCATTGCATCACTAAGTATGCTAATAAAGGTACATAAATCCGTAAATAAAACATAAGCAAAATTAGCGCGGGAAGCACCGAAAGAATCTTTCTGTTTCGTTAAAAGCTTTAAAATAATTTATTCGAAACAAGTGTGGGTTTTATCGTGTAGTAGCGGCTTATTTCCTGTCAATTGTACGCAACAACGTTCCTAATACCGGTAGTATACAATATTTAATTTTGTTTTCTAACTCCTCATGCAATTCCTTTAGCAATATGTTTCTGCTTTTTCCGTGTTCGTTTTTTAATTTACTCTAATCCGCAGTGGGTGACGTCATCTTCACTTTTCACAATCCTCACTTATAATCTATATCCGTTGTTGTACTGTATGTCCAATAAGGATCGTATTCTGAAACAACACTTGAGTGTGAGTAAACTTTCATGGATTGTAATTTCTCTCCATATTATAATTTAGGGATAAAAATTCCATCCCACTGACTTTTATAATATCGAGAGAGATTACGCTCAATGAGAGTTTCCTCACACTCAAGTGCTGTGTACGATTCTAAATGTGTTTGTGAGCAATGAGATCACCCAGAAGTGGATAGGGAGGGAGTCGCCCATCTAACTACTTGCAGACCCGGCGTTGCTTAATTTTAGCCTTAATCCTATTTTAATCTTATTTCATTAATACAGTGAAACCCGTTTAAAGTGCGCTCCACTTAAATAAATTTTTTCTAAAAAAAAATTATTTTGAATACAGTAACGTACAGTATAGAAATTTTAAAAAGTGTGAACTTTTTGAGCAGTTTTTTCTTGCCAATTACAGTATGCATGTAAAAAAAAGCCAAAAAATTGGATTAAAAAAAATATTTTTGAGTAAATGTTTCTTTTCACTAAGAAAATACCTTAGTTACGATTTCTAGCATTTCCCGGATATAGTGCGAATTTTTTTCGGTTTTTTGAATCGCACTATAATCGGGTTTCACTGTAATTATAAATTTCATCTACTCGTTTACTATCGCAGATTTGATTTGGGTGAGTCGTTACAATTCGATGCGAAAAAAAAGTAAAAATATGAAAATCATAGGATACAGTAGTTGATTTTATTTTTACGTCAGCTGTTTCAATTTGCTTTGACTTACTGAATGTAACTAATTTTAATCAAGTAGGATTCTTAGTCCCAAACATCAAATCATGCTTACAGTATTACTACAGTATACTGTATTTAGTATAGTTGCAACGAGAAATTGTGAAAAAAATTATTAATAGTTAATCAGAATCATTTAATATAATTTTACTGTATACAGTATTACCCCGAAATAATTATAATGGCACAATTTGGACCGGACTTGTGAAGAACGCTCTTAAGTGAATCGCCATAACGCTGCAATGCATTTTGATGATGGCAGACGTGCGGTATTTTTCCTCACAACCCCCATTTTGAGTAAAATAGAAATTAGGAACGCGGATGGAGATTTAAAAGAGTCATTGTTGCGAAGCGCCATTAAGCGAGGAGCCGTTATTTTCGGGGTAATAATGCATATATATTTTGCCTTCGCTTTGATTTAACGTACGCAGTTAAAGTTTTTGTAATTTTATTAATTTCAATTTAAGCTCAACCTCTTTTTTTGTAAAATGACTCAATGTTGGAAGTTATTACGTTGCGCGAGTCATAGTGGAATGTTGACGTTTTTTAATAATATTTTGATTAATGCCGTATCTTTGATTTTCTCTTTCTCAAACAAGTTAATGAAATTGGGTGACGTCACCGTGTGGCTTATTCTCCCGGGGCCTGGAGTGCGGCTTTCGGTCCTGGCGAAACATTAGCTGGCGCGGAAAGCAATTCGCTTTTTATTTCTGACGTACACTCTTATCTTATGCAAATTAAAACGTTTTGGATGTAAATATGAAGCGCGGAAAAGCATCGTCAAACATTTCCTTTTGAAACTGAGAAGAAGAAGAAAAAAAAGAAAGATGAGCTCCTGCGTTTCATTTTTCTACTTTGGCTTTGGTTATACTTCTACGTGCAACCGGGGCTTCACGTTTAATATATGTAAATGAAGCCTTTATCTGATTAAATTGTTTACTTAAAATTAACTATTCTTGTAAGTTGGTATGAATAATAATAATAATCGTAATTGTGAGAAGGAGGAAGAAGAAAGCCATAAAAATAGACTGTCTTAACTATTCTTGCGCATGAGTAACAAAAAGCACTTAATTCTAATTTAAATTACAATGTACAAAAAAAAAAAATACAACTTATAAGTTAATTGTGATTTATAAGCGCGGTCGACTAGCTTATTTTTTTTCTATAAATTAATTAAGCGTATTATATTTTACGATTTTGTACGGACTGAACGGTTCGGTTATTTTACGAGATTCTTAATAGTTCCCGCGTTTTTTGGGGAAGATGCTGGGATGCAGCGACAGATGGCGCATTGCACCAACTACTTTTTCTTGGGAGGGAAAATATCTCCATTCAAATATTCTCGCTACACTACTGTATAACGTAATGAGTTTTAACACGTTACGATTAAATTTTAGTTAAGCATGCAATTTAGTACATTAATTTTTAATGAGGTTTTTTTACTTAATTTTTAATTTAAGATTGGGGTTGAATAATTGTTTTGATATTTTTTTTAATACCGCATTTTCTCTACTTTGTCAATAGATGGCGCATTGGCGCCTGCAACATTAATGATGCAAGTACAGTACATGTACTTTAGTTTTCTTATAACAGAATCTGATTTAAAATGTTTTAATTACATAATAATTATTATGCTTTTAAAAGTAGTAAAATTTTATGAATTAAGATGAATTTTTTGTTTGCTAGTAATATTTAATTATTTAATAGCCTTTATTATGCAGTTTTAGCCATCTTAGTCTAATATTAGGTGAATCAAATATGAAGTGGACTCTTTTGGAAATTCATAAAATTATTTATAAATAATTCATGAAACCTTCAGAGTGTGGTAAATGAGGATGTCACATGGTCAACAGTACGCTTGTTCTGTGCTGTTCTCACCTTTCTTCACTTATCATCTTACTGTGTGTGAGAGGTTAACCCCTATGCTGCACATCACATTTTCTTGGTGTAATTATGACCGAAATTTTATGAAAACTTTAAGCACAGTTTAGGGAGACATGTTTGAAGAAAACCTTGAAGAAATGTTTGGCGCTACCGTAAGTTTTTAGAATAGATAGACGAGCAGAAACTGAAAACGAAAAGCTCCCCCTGCCGAACTTCACCACAAGGCATCCATACCAATTGTCCCATAGGAAAATAGGCTTCGTGTGCAATTGACCTAAGACATGCCCCATTTTTTTCTACAACGATGATGGCTAAAAACTTGATTTACCCACGTAATTAATATTAGTCAACATTCAATATTGTCTATCATTTATTTTGTTTATATAAATTATTATGGTCGACATTTTATTTTTGTTTTGTTTTTGAATTAGCATAATTTATCGTACATTTTCGGATAATGTTACTAAAGTCAATGCTAGTTAATTATTATCGATAAAAGTCAGCTTTTTCGATATTTGTGAATTTTATCCCACAAAAAAATTTGGATAAAAGCTTTAATAACTTCAATTTTTAAAATAAAAAATAATTACAAAATAATATTCATTATAAAACTATTTTATACCAAAGAGAAAAGTTATTTTAAAGTTTCAGTTAGAAATTTTTTTTGTTTGTCATAAAGTGGTGCCATAAAATTACGAATATAATGAATATTTCGTAATGAGTATTTGGAAGGCGTGGGGCAATGCTATTAACTCGTGTTCTAATTTTTACTGACTCGTGCTCATATGAAATTAACCCCTCCAATTGCGAAATGGTTTGAGCATTTAACTGTATTAACAACCCAATTATAATACTTCTTACTTGATTGAACCGAGATTCATTCTAGGGCTAAACTTAATTATTTAGCGCCTAAAGACTTAAGTTCTGATTAAAAGTCATTTCATCTCGGGAATAGTCGTCTCATGCATTTTTTTTTCTTTCCCGGAGAATTAATTGAGCCTGTTTAAACGTGGCACACGAATGGAGTGTCGTAAAGCGAGATTAGAGTGAATATTTGGGCCAACTCCGTTCTCCCTCCTCCGGTGAACGTTGATGATGCCACGACTTCAATTTGAAGAAAATTTAAATTTTGACTGCGTTTGGGATTTAGAGACTTACAAAGAAAAGATACAGGAACAGAGAGGGAGAGAGAGAGAGTGAAGTAAAAAAAAAATACATTTCTCGGTGACACAGTTCAATCTATACGAGACGAATAGGAGAAAAAATAGAAAGTGACGTTTGAAATTCAAATAGCAATTAAAAGTTTCTAATGGATGAGAGAAGATGGGGAAAAAAAAGTTGGTATTATTCTTTTCTTTTTATTTTTTTTTGTTTTTTCCTTAAATTAAAAGTAGTAGTTTGAAATGAGTTTGCAGTTAATTGAGATTTGAAGCGCGTGCGTCATTGTCATCAGCGCTTTGCACGTTAATTAATGTGATTTGGTTAAGTGGCGACGAACACAACAACAACAACTAGGAGCACGGTGCTTACTTCAATAAGGGACAATGTGAGCGTGTTTAATGAATGGAAAGACTGCCAATTTTTATTTTATATACGGTATATTTTTTTTTTTTTATTTTATTCGATGGAAAACAAGATGGCGGCGAGTGACTTAATTCAATGTCTGTCGATCAAATCACATTCAACTATTCAATTGGCACGTGACAAACGATATTATACACTTCTTTCGCTACTTCACTGCCATCTATCAACGTCCATTTATATAAAAGCTAAAAACTCTGCCTTTAATTCTTCAATAACATAAAAAGCTGACTTGGTTCTATTGAGAACGAATAATAATAAAAAAAAGCTAGGTTTTCTACGTTTCAGCTATGGCTTTGCAAAATGCCAGCCGTAACTTATTGGTGTCGGGACAATTAATTAAAATGTCTGGCTTTTTTTTTCTAATACCGGTATATAAATTTATAACTACTTTTAAAAAAAAAGATTAAAAAAAATAGTTGTCTAATGTCTTTCAAAGTTAAACTTTTTTTTTTTATTTTATCGCTCATCGTCTAGCAAACGCTAGTAATGCAGACACCAGATCTTTTAGTTAATTATGTTTTTTAAAAGTTAATATACTTATATTTTTTAAAGTTAACGGACTTATATTTTTTTTCAAAGAAAATATACTTATTTTGTTTGTGTTATAAATGTCAGCGGTTAGATAATTCTATTGTATAGACTTTTCGTTTTACACATTTTAATTAGAGTTTTGTTTTATGAGAGGCGTTCAAGGCTATTGGGGCCCTTTTTGCAAAATTAAGTTTAAAAAGATGTCCAAACTTATCAAATTTGCTACGATAGCGAGTTCCAAACGTGTCCTATTACCTCCCAAGTGGTTTTACGGGTCTTGGCCACGAATTTAAATTTGTATTTTACTACAATTAATTTTTAACATTTTCTAGGAAGCCAAATAAAATTTTTGAAGTTTTGGCAATTTATTTAAAAAGTTTTTTTTTTACGGTAATCAAAATATTTATTTTATAAAAACTAATCATTTTGTCGTTAAACCGAAGCCGTGGATTTTTTTTTCACATCGAAACGAAATCGATTTATATGAAACTAGCGGGCTTTCAATTGAATCTTCGAAAAAAGAATATAACACAAGGCGTTCTGTTTCAATTTTCGATTAAATTGAAATTGCTCCGGTTTAAAAATTTGACGTGAGTTTTATACTTTGTATTTTTTTTTTTTTTTTTTTTGTTTAATTTGCGTCAGTGAGGTAGCCATTACGTTACAACAACGGAGCAAGAAAAGAATAACAGTAAAAATTGTCCAGATTTGTCGCGTTGCGTGGTGAATAATATTTTGGAATATGTTAATCGATCCGGTATTTATTTTTGTATATTTATTTAAAATTTAAGAAAAAAATGTGGGCAAACATAAAATGGCAAGCTTAAAAAAAGAATGTTTTCATGATTATTTTGCGCAATTGATCTTGTGACCTATTTTGCTCTAACCATATTTCGGTAAAACAAACAATTCATTTTTTCCCCCCTTTCTGAGTGCGTGCTACTGCATTTTGACTGACGATTAGACATTTTTCTAAAATAACTTTCGCAATTTTCCTATTCAAATTTAAGTATTCAGTACTTGCCAATTTTAAAAAATGGCTCTGTCTTATTTTTTTTTATCGTGAACGAGAAACTTTTTGGCGCGATTTTGTTTTATATTTTCAGCTGAAATAATAATAATAACGTACACTATATGTACTGTGAATAGCGTTTCAGGTTGTGGATTGTCAACGAAGATGGCTTCGTTGTTTATTTACAGTGTGTGCAGGTCCCGTTATGTAGATTCGAGATTGAAGTAGGCACAATTTTCAACTCGATTACGCTCAATTCAATAATTAGGTTGTCTCTTTCTTAACTTTACTTGAAGCACTCAAATCATTTTTGCTATTTATATGCAAATTAGTAGTATCTAAGTGGAAGCGTTTTTATTTATTTATTTTTTCCACTTTTTCTCTTCTTCGCGATCGTTGCTGTGTTTTGGGTAAACAAAATTTGGCGTTTAGCATACGTTGCTAATTGAACTTGCTTACGTGCACTAGAAATGAAAACGACGGCGAGGAAAGTTTTCCGCGTGATTTACCGGAAAAACGGAAGGGGGAATGGACAGCGCGCAATACCGTTTATGCAAGGTTTTTTAATAAAACTTTTAGTCATCAAGCAACTTAGTGGGCAATTTCCGGTTTGAGCAGATTCGGTATAGCTTGTGGCTAAATGATTTTGGGGCGGAAAATAATCAGAAATCTGGAGAAGATAGTTGCGCGCTATAAATCAGGTTTTGACT
Source organism: Polydesmus angustus (assembly GCA_034698085.1). Lineage (NCBI taxonomy): Eukaryota > Metazoa > Arthropoda > Diplopoda > Polydesmida > Polydesmidae > Polydesmus > Polydesmus angustus. The sequence continues at coordinate 45,509 of JAQGAY010000011.1, forward strand.
TCACATTTGCAAATTGGATTTACAGTTTCAAACATAAAGAAAAAGTAATTTTTATTAAATACAGAATTTCAAAAAGATTTTTACGATTAAAATAAAATGTATTGATAACTGTTTTAAGCTTTAATGAATTTTCTAGTGAGTGCATATTTTGAGATACAGTATTCCTTTTTGCAAATTTTTTAATATTTATGACTTTTATTTTATTATTTGAAAAATGCGGTTTGAACAAAATAAAATAAATTATGCAATCACTTCTTTAAAAAAAAATAGATGTACATCGCCAGTTTATTTTTAACTAATTTTATGAGTTTATACTGTATTATTAATTTAAAGTCGCAACTGGTATTTACGTATATTAGCGAAGCTTCTAATAATAGTTTTATTTTTATTTTTAATTGAATATATTTTTGAAGAAGGGAAGAAAGATAAAATGGTAAAAATCTTTCGTTAGTGTTTATCTTTGAATATGTACATGTATTTTGATTTTTTTTTTTTGAGAAATTCGCACACGTTAAGATTTCATTTTTAAATAATTAATTTTTTTAATTGTAGGAAAAATTTCTTATTAATTCAGTTTTTAAATAAATTAACAATAGCTTTCAGATTCTTTATTTTTCTGAATTCTACTTGTACCGTAGATGGTTTTACCGATCGCTTAAATTTTTTTCCTTATTTTCAGTAAATATTGAAAGTCAAATACCGTAATAATTATAAAAGAGTATAATTAAAAAGCCTTAAGGGCTTTTCGTAAATTATTGAGAAACATACCAATTTTTTTTTGTTTTTGTTTTACAAGTTTATAATAATAATTATATTTTTCCTTAAACCTCATTTCGTGCTTTAATTTGATGTCACGATTAAGTTGTATAATCATCACTCTGTCTAACATAAAACTCTTTTAGGACAAAATGACGTCAATAACGTTAACGAAGTGGGATTTTGCGAAAAAGATTCTTGTTCCGACAAAAAAGAACTATATTATTAGCACGACATACTTCTGGTTTCGTGTAGTTCTAGCTTGTTATCGACGTTTAAACCCCTTTGTTATGCGCTTCACTACGCACGTACGGATATAATATTAAGCAAGTATTTTGGTATTAAAATTGCGTATTGTTGTTTTCCATATCACGTGATTCCTTCTACATATTAATCACAAAAATGACGTCAGCGTCAGCATTTTGTGCTCCGGTATAATGACATTGCGAATGTTTTCTGTAAGTAAAAGATGTATAAAGATGGAGGCCGAGACTGGCGACATCCGATTGCAGTAAAAAGCAGCGCCCTCACCCGAAGAATCATAATAACACTAATACGAACGAGGAGAAAGAAGAAGAAAAAGAAAAAAAAAAAAAGAAATAGTCAACGTTGTCATTTATTTTCTTTTTTTTTTTTTTCCCTTCTTCTCTCTTCTTCCCGCCTTCTTCTCTCTTCTTCCCGCCTTCTTCTTTCGTTCGGTCATCTGAATTATTACCTTAGCGAAAGAAGATGACTTCCTCTCATCATCTTTAGGCGCCATTATTATAATGGCCGCTGATGATGATCGAAACCTAAAGCTTTTATTTAGTCATCACCACACTACGCAACCATTTCCCGCCAATTCAAACTAACTCAGTGTTGGCAAGTGAAGCGTTTGATTATACGGGGGAGCGTCAGAGTGGAGGGGGATGACGCCTTTTCTAAGTGCCAATTCATTCGTCGAGCTGCAAAAGTCGACAAGTCGAAACTGTTGAGAACACATGGCTGAAATTGTGAGAATATTTTAAATTGCGTGCCCGTTTTGTTTTGTTAGCAAGAATTCTTGTAGCCAAAATGGTGAGAAATAACGTAAAATGATGCGCGAAATAGTGCAACAAATTTCTCAGACCAAAGAAATTCTCATGTTAACTAAATTTTTGGTTTAAAGAAATTCTCAACGACGGCCAAATTTACTAGAGGAATAATTCCGTAACTTGTATTCCTCTAATAATAAAAAATTTTATAGTGAAGATTATAATTATTATATTCAAATTGTATATAAATATTGATAATTGAATTGAAAAACTGATTTTGTGGTTATAACGCTCTTTGAAAAATATTTTGTAGGTTAAAAAGTTTGTTACCGGCACTTAAAAAAATATTTTCAGTAGTTAACATTTATGCTTTTATTAATATCGATGTTATAGCCAAAATGTAATATTACTTTTTTAGCTTGCATTTGAGTGCATAAAAGCCAATTTAATTTTGACTGCGCAGTCAATAAGCTGGTCAGAGACAATGTTTTCACTATCCTTTTAATTTGAGATTTACATAATTATTTATTTACCATCTCCATTAATCTATTCTTTATTTATATTTTATATACTTGTTAATTGAGAAAACCTCGCAACTAACGAACTCCACGAGGGATACCACATCGATCCGAGGAAAAAGGCAGATAATCAAATCAAATTGACTTTTGATTTGATTTTTTTTTTTTTCATTTTGTCTCGAACAATTCGTCTTTGCCTTGACTTACTAAATGTACTGTAGCTAATAAAAGTCAAATTTAATAACATTTCTAAAATGATGAATAATTTATTCTTGCAATTTGGAAGGATGAATTTTTAATAAATGAAGTCGGCCTAACGTATTGGGACACTATATCCATTCTGTTAACTAAATTGTTACCGGTATGTGTACATGTATAACTATCACTTTGATATTAGTTTAAAATTTGAATTTAGATAATTCGATTTATTTGACAGGTGTATTTTGAGTTTTATTAGTAAACTATCTCCATAAAAAATTTGACATTTGCCACATTTATTAGCTCTTTCAAAGGGCATTTTTGTCTCTATTTGATACGAGAACGAGACAGTTTCAACATTTAAATCTTCACCAAACGTAATAGAAATAACTTTTCTACATGCAAGCTTGACAAAGTTTACAATATTTGCGTATTTTGGTTGCTGCTGCCTAACATGTTGAGTACTGTATTATTATTGAATTTTGATTAAAACCTTTTACAGTAAAGCAAAAGTTAAACTTTTTTGTTCGTTTTAAGAGATATACAGTATATATATATTTTTTTTAAAAAAAATAGGATTTTGGATATGAATACAAACCTTTGTCAAGTCGGTTAGAAAATCTAGTTCTCATATTGTGGCTAGTACTTGGATAAGATCAAATTTCATAAAAAAATTTAATATTGTAAAATGGGAAAAGTAGAGAAAACGGGTCGATTTAATGGTAGCGACCGGAAGCTTCTTTTGTATAAACAAACTATGGTCCGAGGTAACCTACGCGGTATACGGAAATAAAAATAGCTGTATATTATTACTCGGCGTTGTGTTCAAAAGCCGCAAATCCCTTACCAAACAACATGATTAATTCCAGTCAGGTAAAAATATGAGCAACGATTATTATTTTTATTTAGATGCTCAGTTGTTGTTCTAGCAGACCACCACCAGAGGGCATTAAGTACAAACGTAAAGAAATGCTATTTATAACAAATGTAGAGGGCGCACCATGTCTTAGGGCTCAATAATTTTTTTTTTGTTTTGTTTTTACTTTTTTGGTGATGGGTGGGAGAAGAAAGAGAAGGGAGTAGATTTAATTTCATCGGTTGTCAAGGCAACAAAAACGCGAGGGAGAAAAATTGTACCGTACTAGCCTACATAGCCTTTTTTTTCCTTCTATTTGTTGTACTGTATTTTCAAGAATTACAGGGCGAAACGAAACAAACATACGGTAGATGGCGTTCGAAACGTTTAAGACTTGTCTAATACATTACTATTATTACAACAAAAAAAATATATATATAAAATAAATAAAAAAAAAAAATTCTATTCCCAAACATGAGTAGATAGATGGCGCTGTTTTAATCAATTCCGTTGTCTATGTTTTTCAATTCATTTACCGGAAGTGAAGAATACATCTCTTAGGTTGGTTTTGAATTGAATTTATTTATATATATATTTTTTTTTATTTCAACTTTTTCATCCGTTTATCATTCTTTCGCACCTCCACCCTCCCGTTTCGTCTGCTTTTTCCTTCCCTTACTTTTTCTTAAATTGGGCGAGGATGAAGAGATGGGTGGGTAAAGAAGTAATAAATTTATCTGTATAACAATTCGGTAATTCACCAACGCAATAGTAGCGCTAACAACGCCCTCTATCTTTTTCTTTCTCTCCTTTCTTTCTTTCAGGTTTTGTTTTTATTTTTACTTAACATTTTCCTCTCTTCTTCTTTTTTCTCCCATCTACTTTCTTCAACCCACTCACCCCCTCAACTTACCCATTTTATTCTCCCAAATTTATTTATTTATGTGAGTTTTTATCGTTGTGCATTTGAATTCAATCGAAATGAGCGGAGGATCAGGGAAAATGTGTGGGTGAATAAGGGGGATGGGAAGAATAGTGTTTGCAATTTTTTTCTATGGTTTTGCATTAGTAAAAGACTCTACGGTGATGGGTGGGGGGCACGTAACGGAAGAGGTTAAATATAAGCAATGGAATGCGATAAGTGTGAAACTAAGGGATACTTTTTTTTCTTTCATTCACGCTAAATGTTTCCTCGGCGTCTAATAATAATAAAAAGTATCAATTATTAAGGAGTGGTAAGTAAATGGGGTGGTTAAGAGTTGGGAGAAGGAATGCTTTATTTTTTTTTTTTGGGAATGAATTCGTCACTTACATTAATGGTATCGGAAGCGATAAAAATAAATTCAAATTGCTCTCGCTCTCTCTCTTTCTCTCCGTTTTGTGCTGGCGCAGGTTCTTATCGATTCAAATTTCAATACGTTTTTGTACGTATCGCTGGTTCAATCGCGACGACATAGTTTAAAAGCTAAGCGCATGCGCTGTTTGTAATTTCAACAGGTATTTTTTTTTATTTTAGTACAGTGTATTTAAATTTAATGCCCGGATTACTGTAATTTAAAATTTTGAAATGTTTTAGAGTCAGATGAAAATATTTGTTTGAGACAATTTCGGATTCTAATTTTCAAAACTAGTTTTTTTTTTTTCATTGATAAACTTGATATTTAAGCGTTCATTTTATTTGTTTATTTTTTTAAAAATTTTTTACTGGAAAATATTTTAAACTCAATTGTTTTTTTTATTGCGCTTTATGTTTCTTCACGTTTTAGGTTTCAAGTTCTTTTAAATGTTGTTTTAGTGTTTGTTTTTTTTATTTTTCTTCTTGTTTGATATGTTTAGCAAAATGAAATTTTATAAATGATTTGTGTACCTAATTATTGTGTTTGTCGGCTTGAGGTTATTTTCGTTTATCCATGCTTTTGTTTCAAACTTTTTATTTATTTTTGTTAAAAAAAATGGGAGCTCTTTTTTTTTCTTCTTTTTAAGTACGTTGACGTTACATGTGAGTAACCAATAATCCGTACAACATTTGAAAGTGATTGACGGATTAGTATTCACCGTAGGATTTCTACAATACTACGGCTTTAATCCGCTGTTATAATGCGCACATAATGCATAATTATACGATACTAGGTATTCATTTATGGTTACCATTTGATTTGGTTTTTGCTGTCCTATCCTGACCGACCTAACTCAGGTGGACTGGGACATTGGGGACGACGAAGAACCTTGAAAAATTAGAACCATTATTTCTGCTTTTTATTTTATACCTATCTAGACTTTACACATTTTTAGAAGATTTATTTTTTATTTATTTTATAAGAATCAACAATTAAAAATAATCATGCTCACGCTATGAATATAATTTAGTTCATACACTGTAGTACTGTAGGTCGCGAAATTTTTAAATCTACAGTTATTAAATTTAGTTCAAAAATCTTGTAAAATAAAATTATTGTTATAACGTTTTTAATTGTATAGTCGAGAATGATATCTTTTCTCGACGCGAAAACGATGGTTTTTTTTTTGTAAGATTAATACGTATGACGTATGATTGCGACAGGACTCACGAAAAATGACGTTGCATCCGAGGTAACGTTATATTCAAGAGGGTTATAACCAACTTCAACTGAATTTCTATTATTGAAATTCCAAATATTTTTTTCCACTCCAAATTTTGTATTTTTAAATAAGATTATCTTTTTTTTTTTTTTTGAATATGTTTCATTATTTATTTTCCATATATTTTTTTTTTTTTTAGTCTTAGAATACATTTGTTTTATTCGTAACATTGCATTAAATATTAAAAGACCTTTTTGATGTTTCGCCTTCAAATTCTCCTAGCAAAATATTTTATTTTATTTATGTTTTAACAATTTTAAACATTTGCAACGTTTTGATCCGTGTTTTTTCCTCCTCTTCTTGAAGATCGTATAATCTATGCTTTTATTCCGAAAAAATAAATAAATAAAAACCAGTGTGATTATGATTGACTACGTGTGAAATAAAGTTAGTGTCAAAGAGTGTCTTAAAAAAAAAATGGGTGATGGGTGAAATTGAAAGACCGAAGAATGTTTTTTTTTTATATTATTATTATTTTTTATTCGATTAACCTTATCACCTACTCAACTCTATTGCTTTAATGTAATTCGATTAGCGTTTTTCTGTTTTCTTCTTCTACAATTACTCTGCCGCCGCCGCTTCTCCCCGTCTTTTCCTTGTTGTTTTCATCGACTTGAGAAAGCGGATTTCCTTTGCTTTTACGCAGCGCCATCTGCCGACTAAGATATTGTTACACTTTTTATCCGCACAAAACGGGGGCTCCTATATATATATTTATTTTCACACATATCTAGACTTTTTGTTGTCTCTTAATTGTTTTCGCATCGTCTTTGGCGCTGCACATGCAGATGGAAAGGCAGAATGATGGAGAAGGAAAAACAACACGACGAGGGTGATTCATATACGTCGTCTAGCTTATATATATATATTTTTTTATTATTAGTATTATTATTTTTTTTTTTTGTTTTTTCCGCATTTTGAAAAATCGTATGCCGTTGTTTTGTCAACGTGATGACAACGTTAACGCCCGAGGACCATTTTTTATTTACACATTGGCGGGATTTTTTTTTTTACTTACTCGCTAGGTGTCGCTTTTGTGACAATGTTTTATTTTTATATTTTTAACGCTTATTTTTCGTTGCGTAAGTGTTAGCGGAAGCGGTGTTTTTTTTTTCCGACTTTTTTCTTTTTTTTTTCTTTTTTTTTTTACACACACGAGGGATGAGGAAAGATGATGATCACCAGGGGGCGCTCCGCAGCATTGCCTACAAATTCAAACGGAGGGATTTAGCAACGTGACTCGAACCCATCCTTCGATCTGCTTCCAGCTATTTATTATTGAAAAGCCCTGATAGGAAAAAGAAAAAAAGAAGGAGTTCTCCAACTTAAACTAATCAACTTTTTTTTTTGAATGCATTTTTGACGCAATTGCGTTATTTTGCCCGCAGACGCGATTTATTTATGCTTTTAATTTTCTTAGATAATTAGCTTACACGCTTTCATAAACCAAAATTATAATTTCTTATTTTATTATCATTATTAATTTTTTTTTCCTCCTCTCCATCTTTTTTTTTATTATTATTATTTACTTCTATCAATATTTTGTTTTACATTCAATATGATCTGAATTGATTTTTTTTTTTTTGGAGGGAAGGTAGGGCTGGTGTATATACTTTGAGTGACAGCGGTGGCAGAGCTTATTTCCGATTTTGAGCTGAGGGCGAGATGAGTGTACTTCCGGTCCATCATTCAATTGAATTTCATTTTGAAAATTTTAAATGTATCACAAGCGAATGTGTGAGAGAAAGCGAAGAAAAAAACAAGCGAGAAATAGAATATTTTTCCATTTCAATTTCATTTTGTTGTATTAGGAAGGAAAAAAAAGCGCGAATGACAGAGAGAAAGAAAGGGGGAAAAGAAGGAAAAAATAATAAGAAAGTTTGTTCGTTTGGTTTGTGCGGCGTTTCGGTCGTAAGGGAGCGCAGTTGTTGACGGGGGGTCTTCTAAATCTCAGTCTTCCCTCTAAATCTCTGTGTCTTTGTATTCCTCACATATTCAAAATGGCCGATGATGGCGTAAAACGTCTCGCTCTTTGTACTTTGCTCGTGTATGCCAATGGTATACAAGGAGTATAAGGATGAGAAGGAGTAGGCGGAGGAGGAGTGGAAGACGCGGGAAGGGGGCTGAGATTTTTATCGTCATATCTTTTTGGTTCACAGTAGGAACACTTTTGGTCGTTTGCCTTAATGATATCAACTCCCAAAGTCATTCTTTTTCTCTCCGTCGCCTTTTATTATTTATCCCCTTTCATCTTTTTTTTTTTCTTTTTCTCCTTTAGCATCGTTCTGCCCTCTTTACCCGCCTTTCAACACCTACCGTACTCTACTCCCCACCCCGTTCATTCGCTACGCGCACGTCCCTATCACACTTTTGAAATATGTAAAGCTCACTTTACACTCACAAAATATTTATTTACCCCCATCGTTTCGTGGTCATATTTAGCTGTTAAAAATTCGCTCATTTCTTAGAAATATTGCTGACGTCATCGTACAACCATCATCGCCTCGTTTTGATGTTATACGTTGTCACGGAGCAGAGAGGAAATTTATTAAGGCTAAAAATCTGTAATTAGATAATCCAAATACATCTTTCGATTTACGCAATACACCGCGAATTTTTCAAATTTTATTTAAAATGATAGCTCAATAAACGATGCGTGATAGAAGGTTATATATAGACTATAAAGTTTTTTATTTTGAAAATTTAAAATACATTAATGGTGTATTTATGAAAATTCCACGAAATTTCCGCGCAGTGTAGATTCTTCCGACTACTTTGGCGACGTTTCTTAAATGTGCTTTAAACGCAATTAGCTTGCGAGCGGCGCTTAAATTCTAGAGAGGGCAAGGCCGATTACACTTTGCAGCCATTTCTTAATACTTAAAATTATGGTGTCAAAACAATACAGTAAAACCTCTCTATGAAAACCACTGTTGGGACCGAGTAAAAGTGGTCTTCAAGTGGAGGTGATCTTCAAATAGAATATATATTTTTTTAAAAAAATATTATTTTTATATTTTTAAAATTGTACTCGTAATTCTGTGGTTAGACACCCCTTGACTAAAATTCCAATACGGTACTAGAAATTGTAACCAAGTATTAGAAGTTTATTTATTCAACAAAATTCCAATTTTGATCCACAAAGTCTTGTAGTAGAAGTGGTCCAGTTTTAGAGGGGCATTAACATGGGAAAATCTGAGGGACGTATTTGGGGTGGTTTCGAAACGAAGGTGGTCTTGAGTAGAGGTTTCACTGTGATTATTATTGATAAAAAAAAAATTTTAATTTGTTTTTTTGAGTGTACTCTTTTTCTTTTAATTTCAAATTTTTCATGCAATATTTTGCTAAGGATGCTATAGTTAATCAATTTTTTATTTATATTTATTATGAACATAACCTTAATAAACTACGTACTGTGCATATGTTTTGAGTGATTCTATGTTTCATAAAATCGATTACGATTTATGTACCTTGCGGTATGCATTTTTGGTGGCTAAAAGGTAATTAAAATTAATTGCATTTGTTTTAAATAAAACAGTGTATTATTATTAATTTAATTATGTTTTGCATAATTTTAAATTTAAAAACAGTTTTAACTTTTAAACATACAGGAAAACCTCTCACGGGGGTGCACCAACACATGCAAGGGGTGACCTTCTGGCCTCTTAAATATTTAATTAAAATATTTAGAATTGGATCTTTATTTAAAACATGTCTAGTCATAAAATGAAAAATATTAGTCCTACTGCTAATAAAAATATTTTTATTAAAAAAAAAATTATTTGGAGATCACTCTTGTTCGAAGACTTTTTTTTAGTCAGTCCCAACAGTGATCTCCATGCAGACGTTTAACTGCAGCATGCCAACAAGTCTATAAAATCCAGGATTTATGTTCGTTTAAATGCTGGTAAAAGTTGCTCAGACCATAAATTTTAATGCGTCAGTATAATAGTTAAAGGTTATCTTTCAAACGTGTACTCTAAATTTCATGATAAAAAAAAAGTTTGAATATTTCCAAAAAAATATTTTTTGTGAACGGATAAATTGAAATTTATATTACATATGCAACTTTATGCAAATTTCTAATTGGTTTTTACTTATTTCGAGATCGAAATAAAGATAGGAGTTTAAATTAAATAAATATAACGTAATATAAATTCTTCCGGAACCAAAATAATAATAATAATAATTTTAGCTAGAGAGAGATAATCGAAGATGGAGACTTTCCCATCCACTCACTCACCCACGCACTTTCCGACTTTTCTACTCGCGCGACCCACCCACCACTGTTTTTCTAAGACAAAATAAGTAAAAAAACCAAGCTATCAAACATGGAAATTCGTAAGGGATGAGAGAAAGATAAATTAATTTTAGCTGTACATGTATGTGTGCGCGAGACGGAGCGAGGGAATGAAAGTAGGGAAGCGAGGGATGGAGACATAAATAGAGTGGAAAGAGGGAGAGATGGAAATGTGAAAAAGATTTTGAGTGAGAGAGGATGAGATGATTGAATTGTGAGTTCAATTTCGTTGAGGGAATAACAGCCCGCCTTGCTTTTCGCTTCTACTCAACTGTGAGTGATTTCTATGTGCTCAACAACTAAAACTAAAAAAAGTGTGGCGCACGTGCAAACGCGCACGGTAAGAGAAAAGGAGAGAGAGAGAAGATGAAGCGCGAGATCGAAAGAGGCGAAAGGATGCAATTTCGTTTAAAGATTTGATGAGAAATCAAGAAGTAAATTGTCGGAAGTCGTATGGAAATGTGATACTTTACACTGTATCACCGCTACATCATTTAGTTGCAAATTTAATTTAAATTCAAAGATTTTTTTTTTTTTTTCATTATTTTATTTTTATTTTTTTTTTTCTAAGAAAAGTCAGCTATAGCAAATGTAGGAAGTTTGACAAATTACTTAAAAAGTTTTTATGTTGTATATTGACTTTTCTTTTACTGCTGTATTGACAAACTTTTAAGTTTCTAAGAAAGAAATGAATCGAATTTTTTTTTATTTATTGGTATTATTTTTTTTTCTTTCTGGTTTTTGTTTGTTCAATTGCGTTTAGGTTAAACTAAAGATTGTATTGTTGTTTGAGCATAACGGATGGTAAAACTTGATAAATGACCTTGGAGATTTCTTCTTGTTTTCGGAAAAAAAAAATTATTTTTGTTAATGTTTTTGGGAGATGTTAAATTTTTTTTTTTCTTTTCATCGTTTTTGTCTACGAGTTTTATAATTAAATCAGCGCGTTTCCCGAGGATAAATGACTGTAGGGGGTATTTCTTTTCTTCATTAATTGTTTTGGGGAGAATAGAATAAAATAAGGAAACGGAAAAATCAACTTGAAAATGAAAATAAAAAAATAGGCTTTAGATATTTCTCGCTTTCCGATCATTTATCTTAAATAAACTTTTATTGTTGTGTATTTTATTTTAGTTTTTCTTTAAATTGGAATCGAAATTTTTGATTTTTTTTAAGAGAGTGATAAATGTAAGACAAATTCTTTAGCGTTTTGTTTTAAGACTAAAAATCTTCGTAATAATTATACCGGTATGTATGCTTCGTAATTTTGTAGAAAAGAGTGTTTTTAAAGTAAATTTAAAAACAAAAACAGAGTAAAGCAAAATAATGTATACACACTTTGACAGAAGTTATCTCTGAACTGTTCTCGAAGTAAGAGCTGGTTACGATTGCAATTTGTAGAATAAGGTTGTCTCAAAAAATTACTTATCCATCCATATGTTATTGTGGACAGTCAAATGAAATTTCAAAAGCATTTTAAATAAATAGGAAAAATCGTTATTTTATAACATTTTTTTCTTTAGGAAAATGACAAATTTACTTTTATTTTTTCTCAGAACAATATACTTTTCAACAAAATTTAGTATTTTTAGCGCTTCATTAATCAAAGCACCACAAGCCACTGCTTAACTTTTTCCGTATTGATATCATACTAATAAGTATCTGTAGGCTAATGACAGTCGTTTTAAGCACTTAAAATAATTGCAATATGCAAAGATTACAATATGTTATTATTTTTAGCGTATATTTGCTGGGAAAGATTTCCCTCGCAAACGTTGTTTGAACCCAACTTGAAGGTAGTAACGGATTATTAAAATTTTTGTATTATTATATCTTTCAGTTGTTCATTCCGATTTTTATTTATTTGAAATAGTAAATTGAATTTTACGAAATGAACTCTTCATTTTTTTTCCTCAAAATTCTTTTAATATTGATTTTGTCGAATAAAAAGGATTGCTTGCTAATGCCATTACAATACTGTCTACAGTGCATGTACGGCAAGTAAATATTTGAGCTATTAAGAACCACAACCCATTTTCTTTAACAAAAAACTAATGAAATGTCGGAGAAACTACACGAGTTAATTTTAAAATCTACGAAAAAAAATTATAAAATTATAAAATTTTTAAATAAATTCATATTTTATAAGTTCTTAATGCAGTAGGCCAAATAATAGTTCTACTACACTGAAATGATTAGCAGCGTTATATTTTTTATGCGCTTAATTGTAATGTCAAAAGTAGATGAGAAGTATTAAAAATAAATTTTGAATAGCTTGTATTTTTAGAAGTACTGTACAAACTGTACAGTATAATAAAATGAAAGAATTATATTGTTTGTATCGCTAGTTTTTTTTTTATAAGCGATGTAATCGATTGAAAATTAATGGCAACATCCGCCGAAGTGATTTGTTTTTCTAATTCCGCAGTGATGAATTGTTATCAAGTGACGAATGGATCAACTTTAAATGTCAATTTCCGGTTTCCATTTTCGAAATTTTTGTCTTTTCTTTTATTCAACTGTTTACTGTAGGTCTTTTATTTTCGCTTTCTCCTCATCTCTTTCTGCTCATCTCCCTCCCTCCCTCCTTCCATCTCTCTCTCCTGCCTGATTATTTTGTATTCAACTCCTATTCTATTCGGATGTGTTGTTATTGTTGTTTGATGACGTCATCCGACCTGCCTGATCTTTTACTCTTTGGTTGACACAGATGGGAGGAGCTTTAAGCGCTGGAAAATAACCTCGACGCATTCTTCGACTTTCACAAAAGCCGAGCATATTAAATATTTGGGAACGTTCATAAACAATGACATTTTTCGAGTGTGAATAACAATGCAGTAATAATAGGTAATGTTGATACATGAAATTTAATCTTTTACTATCTCACTCGCACTCTCTCATTTTCTTTTATTCTTATTGTTATTTTTAACTGGAGATAAATTTCGGTATTTATCATTAAATTGGCAAAAAGATTTTTCTTCTTCTTCTTTTTCTGCTGTTGTTTTGTAACTGAATCATTTGAGCGTAAAAATAAAACGAAAAAAAAAAAAAAAATGGGATGAAAAGAATAGAAACGTCTTCTTAGTTGTTTGTTGTAGTTGCGTAAGGAAAGAAGAAGAAAGGTGATGAATATTGACAGATGATAAGCGGTATGTAAGCAAAACGATGAGGATGATAGGAAGCAGCCAGAACGATGCTAAAGAGCAGCGCTGGAGAAAGAGAAAAAGGGCGAAGGGATTGGCTCGTTGTATTCGGGTGAGTTTTGGGGGATAGGAAGATGAGCGTAGAAAAAAAGGGTTGGGATGAAGTCATTTTTACGTGTTATTGCTTTTTTGGGGTTTGATTTTTTTTTTGTTTTTATTTTTATTTTTACTCATATTTTTCTTTCTTGTTTTGGTGACTTTGTTGTTACAGCAACCAGCATTGATGATGATGATGATTGTGTGATGTTTTGAAGACCATTTTTCATTTCTCTTTTTTGCTATGTATTTCTTGCTTTCTGCCTGATACATAAATAATCGATGTAAGAGATGTTTTTATCCAACCAACCAGCATCCAATAAGATGTAATTTCGATAGTCGGACGTCATGTTTCATATTATTTGTTATTGATCAACAGATGTGACAAAGAAATTCATCAATTTTATTTCCCTTTATATCTTTTTTTATTTTTTTTGTTAATCAATTCTTCGCGCAACGTACAAACTTGTTTTTTTAATTGTTACAACTTTTATCATCTATCTTTGTCTTCACTCCCTTGATTCTTTTTTTTTTATTTCACGCGTCGTCAGAACGATGCTAACAGAAAACTTAAAAGCTTTTCTAATATAATAACATCATCGTTCTGGTAGCGATATTATTAATGATTAAGCCAAACAACGTCTGATCTGTCTTTATCGTAAGTTAAGAAAGAAGCGTAGGGGTATTGGAAGTTGTTGATAAACATTTTCATGAAAACGCTCTTACAATTTATTCGCGCGACAATTTTTGCATAAAACGCCGAAGATGTAAATGTCGTCGCTGTTTGCGTCTGCGCGCGGAAAATGACTCACTTGGGAACCATTTTTGTTATTTTTCCAACGCCGCCCGCTCGTTATCGTTTGCTACGTTACACTGCTACGCCGACATTAACGTCGTGCGAACGATTTGGTCCAACAAAATCGTCTTAAAAACGTTGATTGCGCTTATTGGGCTCATATTTACATAACGCAATTGTAAACCGCAAACGCGCATCGCCACTCTTAACCCTAATATCTAACGACAACTCGGTTGCATTATTTTTAATTTTACTTTACCGCGCAATTTTATACTTCTAAAAAAAAAAAATAATGTACGGTATTTTTTATTTTTTCGTCTTTGAAAATTATTAAAAATTTGTCCGGGAATTTGGTCGTTGTCGTAAAACAATTACCGTTATCAATAGAAACATCGCTGTCGTAAAAGTGACGCTGATTGAAAACGTGTGCAGCAGGCATAAGCCATAAATCCATTATGACTGCCAAAGCAGTTCTCGTCCCACACTACTACTACTACTACGACACTTTTCTCTTATCCACTTCCATATTCTGTACCAGAGTATTCTAAATAGAGCACAAATATTCAATATGTGCGGCACGTAACATAAAATCCAACGCATTCATTTGCATTTTTTAGCTACAATAGCTAGCGGGGGAAAAAAAGGTCTAAACACACTAAAAAAGCTACAAATACGCTCACAAAAAACGTATTTCTTTCGTTAACAACTTTTTTTAATACGTTTTTAGCGATTAAAAGTTTTTATTCCTTTTACTAAACAATGCCTCCTTACTTGTTTTGGAAATTATAACCCGGAAAAATAACATTTAATAAAGCTTAGGTGGTATGAATTGTCAGTAGCCTACTGTAATATGAAATTCTCAGTTTAACGAAATGTTTTGTAAGTACTGTCTGTACAGGTATGTTTATACAAAATTAGTGAATTCAGTGCAACATAAAAATGCATGTCACTTTATAGACAGAATTTTTAGTTTTCATAGGGGAAATATGACAATTTTAAAAAATAAGTCATTGAAATTCAAGGTTGATTTTTGACATTTTTATTACATTTTAGGACAATTTTTGAATTTCACGAAATCGCTTTCAAAAAAGGTTGAAATAATATTTGATAATTTATTTTAAAATTACAGTACGTGTAGTTGAAATTTAAATTTTTTTGGGTCAAATAATAATAATTATGACAATTAATGTTTTTGGTGGTTGTCAGGGAAACGCGCATGCTTGTTTTATCTGTTAAATCAGCGGATAGATTAAAACAAGTTTTTTAACACGTATTTTTTTAATGAACGAGGGGTGAGGGTAAAAAGGGTGTTTGGGTGGCGTTTGCGGTGTGTGTGTGTGTGTGCGCGTGTTTTTTTTTTTTTTTCTGTAGGCGGTTGATTGGTGAGCAATTAAGATTTTTTCTTCTTCTTTCGATGGTAATTTGGTTTAGGATGCGGTTTTACATGTCAATGGAGTCGCATAAAATAGCTATAACTTTAATGCAAACGATGCAGAAATTAAAACCAAGATGGAAGAAGAAGGAAGCAGAAGGAGAAAAAAAAAACTGCTAAGAGATTGAAATGTGTGAAGAAAAAAATTTTAGGCTTACACATTAATATTACGGTAAATGAAAAAGAAAAAAAAAAGAAAAAAAGAACTTTATTTATCTATGAATCTCTGGAGAAATTGGATTAGTTGAAGGGGGAGAAAGTTTAATTGTCTTTTTTGCCCTTTTCATTAATACAAATGAGAAATTTGCATATTCAGCGTTCATTTCTCCTCTTCGGTTTTTTTTACCAGCCGTTTTATTTCTTATTTCTAAAAAAAATAAACTAGAGAAATGATAATAATAACAAAAGAAGACATTTTTCTTCCTTTTTTATATTGTACTTTACTTAAACAGAACGAAATAATTTTGCTTTTTTTTGTGGCTAAGAGGGAAACGATATTTTGATTTTTTTTTTAGAAATTTTAATAACTTAACAATCATCTCATAGAATAATCTTGTTCTAATTGGTGTTTGCGTACAGATACTGAAAGAAATAACGTGAGGTTGGGATTATTATAATAATTTGTTCAGTTTCTCTCACAGCAAAAACAAAAAAAAATGTTTAAACTACAATGTTTTTGTTGTTTTTTGGTACCGGTATTGATTGTGTTTCGTATTGTTTTTCTTCTTTCTGTTTAGGCTCGGGTCTTTTAAAAATTTTCTTTATTAATTAAAATTTGTAATTTTTCTAATCCTAAGAAATACTCCGTATTACATTTCTCAAACCTAAGTATATTTGCGCAAATTTCATACGTTAGACACGCACGGACGTAACTTCTTACTTGACGTCAAACATTACAGTAGTCTTGCGAAAGAAACATAGCACTGTACATGTACTCAAATTAACATCTTGTATTGTTGTTAAGCATACATAATGTTAATACATGTATTACGTCACGTGGGTGTACTCTCTCAAGGCCATTTTATAGTCTGGGTTGAGTTGTAGAGTTACATAATTGGATTTGATACAAACTGTGAAATATCGTGGCTTCCCAAAGGCACTTTTAATTATTTTAAATAATATATCGTCGAAATAATTTAAAAATCTCGTAAGTTGAAACCATTTGTGTAAGAACTAATTATAAATAAATATTTTGGAAAATGAAACTAGTTTAGCTTAATAAAATACTGTTGAACACTTGAATACTTGTTTACAATTTTACCAGGTTTGAATTACTAACCGTATTCTATTATACTGTACAAGTACTATATAATCGAGTATTATAATAATTTTAATCACACATTAAAATAATTATTTATTTTTATTTACTAACTCAAATACAGTAAGTAAAAATAATGTACTCTAATGCAAATTGTCTTATTAATGTTTCATTGCTAACCAAGTTCAAGCGGCAGAGGGCTTTGAAGGCCAGAACTTCGTATAATAACAGTATGTATTCTTCTTAACTGTATTTTTTACGCTAACTTAAAATGGGGCTATAGCGTCAAAATAAAATTAATGTAGAATAGGCTACTACCCTCGTTTTTTGCAATATTTTTTCAATATTGAACCAAACTTAAAAACTGTAGATTATGAAATTTTGCAAAATACCGTGAACTAAATTCAATGTAAGTTATAGGGTAAACATGGTTACTTTCATTTTTTTTTCAAACAATAAAAAAACGATAGATTTCTGCCTCAAATTTGAAATTTGATTAAATTACATGTAGGTTGTTTCGATTCTAATTTCGATGTATTTATTTTTTTTTTTTGAAAATGTTAAAATCATCGTTGAAAGTAAAACAGAATAGGATTTTAAACTTTTAATGTAAATTGTGTTCCGCTAGAGGCACTACTTTACGTTGCAACGCTTTTCTTTCTTTCTTTATTATTTCAAAGCTCTATTTTCACTGTTTTGAACTTCCGCTACTTTCCATATTGTGATATTTTGCCATAATTTCTGAACTCAAATATTTTTTTTAATAAATTTTTGTAGACGCCAAAATTTTGACATTTTATTTCTGAAAAAGAATAAATCTTGCTAACGAGGAAGCTAGATTTTGTTCTCTAAAGTTTTCGAACATCCGAAACGCATCTTCAAAATTGTTTCCTAAACAAAGAAAAAGAAGATAAAAAAAAATAAATAAACTTTCCCCGAGTGTTTAAGTTCGATTGAATGTTTATAACAATAAATTTGTTTGTTTTTTCTTTTCAACTTTTGACATTAATATGCACATTTATTTTTTTTGTTATTTATTTCATTGAACTGAAAGCCTGCAATGTCAACACAAAATATCTTATTCTCTCGCCTCTCTCTTTTTTTTTTTACTTGTTTCTTTTCATTTAGCTATATTCCTCCGCTATTTATATACAGTACAGAGTATATACGAGATAGGATTTTTAAACAGGAAATTGGATTTATTATCTGTGAATTCCATCGAGTTTACGTTGTTGTTGTGTTATGTGCGCGTGAGAGTTAAAGTAGGTGGCACTGACATCGTTTTTCATTCTTTCCGAGACAACAAAACGGTTTTTACTTAATTTAGGCTGAATTTATACTCGGGAGTAGGGTGGATACACTCGCAACGCACATTTATTACGCGCTTGAAAAATTGCAGCTCTGATTTATTTATTGTTTTCATAACATCTCATAAAAATAAATAAACATTCATTTTTTTATTATTATTATTGTTTTTACAATATTTTTTTTTTTTTTTCATTATTGAATTTAATTTAATTTTTTTAATACTATATACATTTTTCTGCTTGATTTTGTTTTTGCCGCTGATTTTGTGTTTTTCCGCCTTAACGTGCATTTTATTTTATTTTTTTGGTTTCGGAAACATTTTTTTCCTATATTTTTTTGACCTTGGAAGTGATTTAAAAGAAAAGGAAGTAAAGATTATTTAGCCGTGCAAAGACGTGATGACGATGCTAATGAGGTAAAATCGCATTAAAGCTCTTTTTATTACTATTAAAAATCGAGTGAGCGGGGAGAGGGGGGGGTCAAAGGTTAGATTCGCTAATCGACCTTTAACACCTTTTACGCTGGTCCTATAATACCGATGGTGTTAATGACGTCACGTGACCAACTGCGTTTTCTTTGTGTATCCGCTTCGAAAATACTCTTTCATCTCGCCCGCTTTTTTAAGCTTTTGTTTTTCCGAAAAATGTCGCAACACCAATTATTTTAGCGGTATTAATTTTCGAAAGTCGACTTATGTTATAATATAATAATTATTTCGAAGTCAAAAAATAAATAAATAAAAGTCCTCCAACTTTATCGAATATCAGTGCGATTTCTTAGTGTTGTTTACCGATGGACTTAATGGGATTTAATAAATTGGGCATCGCCAACTTAATCATTAGTAATAATAATCGTTAATTTGTTTTAATCCTTATTGATGAACGTCTTACTGCAGCTCTTTGACTCCTATTAACACGAAATTTATCTTTTAAACCGATTGCGGAGAACTTAGCATTTAATTTGAGGGAATAAATTCCGTTTTATAAATAGCTTGAAGCTTTTTTTTAAAAAAAAAACTAATAGAAAATTAAACGAGAGGCAAATGATCAAAGGCGATTAAAATGAGAAAGAAATCAATTTTACGAATAATTTACAATGTACATGTATTGCTTAATTTTGATTGGTGGATTTAGTAATTAATAATTACGAGTATGCACAGTAGATGTTAAAGTGAAAATTCGCTAATTATAGTACATTACATAATAATTATAAAACTTGATAATAATTTTGCATTTTGTTTGTGAATGTAAAAAAGGCAAATAGATTTGAGGGAGCGATGACCTTATGAGCTCTGATGAGTCTGATCAATTATTATTGTTTTCATTTGGTCTCTGCATAATTACAGTATTTACGGTATATCAATTTTATTAGTCTCGTAAATGGCCGTTTAATTACCACTCTTTAAAAGATTTACAGTTCGCAAAATTTGAGAACTCTTCTTTTTTATAAGACCAAAGACTCGAGCTGAGAAAAAATCAAATTTTATACAGTACGGTATTACAATTAAAGGGATTCTAGATTTCATTATTTTTGCCCAATTTTTTTAATATTTTGTCTTGAATAATAATTATTGTCTTTCCTTTGAGTTTATAAGTCAATCACTCCGAGTCGTAAACGTAGATCTTTTGAAAAAGTTTGAGAACCTATAGTAGGCAGTAGAGGTACATAAAATAATACAGTAGTTGAGGAGGGTGGGAGTCGTGGAGACGAAAATTATTCTACTAATTCGATTATTAGTGGAATGCATGTTAAGGTTAAGCATTAAAAAATTGCGGAATTTTTTTCACTCAAATTCCTCTCTCCCTACCATTTTTTATGTAGCAGTGGTCGAATGCAATTTTGAGTGTGTGCACAAAGTGGAAATACTCTTGACCCTGAATCTAGCTCGGATACATCACAATACCGTAGAAGAGAAACACGGTACATGTATTATTGTTGCTGTAACTCTGTTACGAGTGTTATAACATTTTTGGCTTGGGTTTTTTATTTGAATTATTTCGTGCTGGTGTTTGAATTGTAAGATTGTAATCTGATGCATCGCACTCTGTCTTTATCAGTCTGGCGCCTTCTCTTTGGCGGGAGAATTTTTCTTTTCTGGGCCATTTGATAAAATTGATAGCTACCAATATATTTTTTAAGAAAGCGCTAGGCCCCGCGCTTTTGAGGGCCCCGCGCATATAGCAGAAATTGTTTACTAGTAAAATTTCGGTTCAATTCGCATTCTAAGGGTATAAAAAAACGCAAAAAAGCAAGAATTTGTCAGTTTTCTTTTAAAAAAATCAACATAATTTGGAAAAATTTGGGCAAATAATTTGGAAATGTGCCCATATCTGCACCTCCATATCATACAAAGCCTAGGGCCCCTTGGTAATATGCGCTGCGGGCCCCGCGCTGGCTTAATCCGGCACTGCGTTATGCTATGTTTTTAAGTTAACTTACAAATCTTGCGCATTTAAAACCCAAATTAAAAAAAAAAAAAAATTACAGTACCGGTATGATAAATAGTGATTCATAATTTTTAAATACCCGTATTTACTGGCATAGAAGACGCACCTTTTTTTCACTGTTTTAAGATATCTGAGAAAGGGATGCGTCTTATAATTGAGGGTGTTTTATTATAGAAAGTATTTTTCAATTTTAAAAATTAGGGGTACGTCTTATACAGGTATGCTGGGGAAGTCTTATAGGCTTACGCCAGTAAATAAGGGTAGAAGTTTTCTGTGTTTGATTAAAATGAATACACACGCACAGCTAAAGTATTTATTTTTGAAATTTTTTTTTTGTACCGCAAATAAAAATATAAGAAAAAACCGAATGAAATAAGATATGTATTTAAGGAAACTATGAACTTATAATATCGTTTGGAATGATATTATGTCAATTTTAAATAAATTTCACCAAACGCACAGTATGTATTTAAGATACTAGAAGACGTAAGAGTGTACTTCATATTTTTTTGCAAACATTTATACTACGTTAACGTCGGTAAGTAACAGTCGAGACATATCGGTGGGTTATTTTTTTTCCTGGCCGTCGCCTGTCATCAATACGTTGCATTGTCCGATATTCGCGATCACTGACGTCACGGTAGCGTGACGAATAAACCGGAGCCGTCTCAAGATAAAATTATACGAAAAGTTTTCATCTTAGTAAATATGAGATATCAAAATGGAAGAAGGGGTATTGGTAGCGCTCACGTGCGCGTACGTGAGCTTCGATTGTTGATGGCCTGACAACACTGCCACTCGGAGTATTACTTTTGCCTGTACGTGCAATCGTGGCGACAGCGGCGCGTGTGTATAGTCAGATTGTGAGTGTATTTGCAGTGATAATAATCCTTTAGAAATCCACATTTCTCTCGCCACTTACATGTATATCAATCCGCCGTCTGCAGCGCCACCTACATCAAAACATACAAATCTCACTATATATATATATATCTATTTTTATATATATATATATATATATATATCCTATATAATATACGCGAGTTATATATCTTTGCAGCACGCGAAGTTGGGTTGCGGTTTCTCTTTCCGCCACTTGTACTGTAGGCCTATATACCTTCCAATTGTACATGAAGGATTCAATGTGTTGATTTTACCACCGCAGCGCTCCCTATCTCTCGTTCTTCAACTTAACTATTACTCACTCTCCATCTATCAATATCCAACATCATCATTCAATATATGGAATGAAAATATTTATTTAAAAGATGTCGGCGTCGGCTATCTATTTCAACACTTACGATTCCACTTCCGTTCACGCTACTCTCAAGCGACTTATATGCGGCGGATTCACTTTCCTTCAAGGCTCAATTGAGCGAGGGACTCGTGAATCGTGTTATTAATGCCAAAATTAATTGGATATTTGGCGTTCAATTTGCCGATACTTCAAATAATAAAGTGATAGATAGGAAATCATATTAAGATTATACAAATCTACTAGCCGAATTACTAGTTTTGAGTGATTCATAGGAAAATCTGTTAAATTTAGGAGCACAATGATTGGTTGAACAGCGAACCGAGATTTAAATTAAAAGATTTATGTACACGGTAATTGAACTTTTGATAGATCGAAACTGTGCGTTTCTTTTAAACTTTTGCGCGTTAAGTACATAAAAAATGCTTGAGAAAATATAATTATGTTAAAAATAATTTTTTAAATATTTACATGTAAGCCTATGAAACTTGCTCAAATGGTTGGATTATTGGGTGCCTAGAAAGTTTAAAGATAATATTTATGGAAAACTGAATGCTTTATACTTGGTGTGACACAAAAGTAATGTAACTTTTTTTTAAAAAAAAATTTGTATTTACGGTATTTCGAAAGTATAAATTAATTATAGTACCTTTTTAGTAGATGCTTAGGCAAGCTACTCACCAAATGCGCTTAGTGGCAGTTCTTAAAACATAAAAGGTTAACTATGTATATTTGGGCGGTTACAGGTTTTTAATGCTGATCCGCGAGCCACACTGTCAAATAGCGACTTGGCAAGTGCACTTTTTATTAAGGCAACAAAACAGAGTGTCAACACTAATTTTTATGCGAGTATAAAAGTTTTGCCTAAAAACTTAAAACTATTCATTTTTTTAAAAAAAACTATTGACAAAATTGAGAACTTATGTCCACTTCGGAAATGTGCGTCACCGTTACTAGTGTACGGGTAGAGAGGTCTTCTTTGGTGAGTAGCTTTGTAACAAATGCAAAGTTTAATAAAAACAGTCGCCTTGAGTTATTATGGCCTTATCTTGTTTGCGTTTCTGTAACTCTTTTAAACAACATATGAAAAACTGCAATAATTTTTAAAAAATTCCAAGCGGAAAATTTTTTTTTAATAGTTTAATTACAAAGACATTATATTACTGTATACATGTACTAGACAAATTCAATGTTATCAAAAATCAACGTCAGTCAACGCTATTTCTGCGCATTATCTGTCATAGACTGTAAGAACAACTAATAATTTTAATGTACAAGTTTTTTAAAAAAATAATAAGTTTAGAGATAACCTTAAGAAAAAAAATAATAGTCCTAATAACAAATAGAAGTGAAAAAAAAATGAATTTACTTCACATCAAACATGTTTTTGAATTTTTTTTTTTAAATTCTTGAATGTTTTTGTATAAATAATGAAGAAATGTTGAAAAAAAAAATGATCTGAGAGATACTCGAGTCAAAAACGAATAAAAAAAGTTATTCTTTTTTCGAAAGTAGACGGGAAGGAGAAAAAAATGAAGCCGGCGCTGACCATTTGATGCGTAGCGGAAGATGTATGTTGTACATTGAATAAAGTGAAATTGTTTTACTTATTTATTCGCGTGTTTTCTCTGGGGATCGAGCTTTGCTCTTCAATTCATGCAATATTTCTTTTACTAGCGAAAAACGAAGAAAATGTTTTTTTTTTCTTTTTTGTTTGTTTGAGGTTTTTTTTTTTTCTATTTTTTTTTTTTAATTTGACAGTTTAAAAGCTGAAGGAAACGAATGACGTCACGAATGAGCAGGAAACAGAATTAAGTAGGAAAAAGCATGACAGCCGATCTGATACGACTTCAATTTCGCATTTTATTTATTTATTTATTTTTATTATTACTCTCGTCCTGCGAAGTAGCGAAGGAAAAGCGGCCATTTCACTTGATATAGGCTCGTGAAATCTGTCGTCGTTACGTTTCAAGCTAGTGGAAACGCGCTACTAAAAAGTTATTCAGCCATAAACAAATATGCAAATACTGAATATATATAAAAGTCTAGCTAGTTGTTCCACAAAGCGTTTCTTTTACATTTTTTCTCCGCTATTTTACTTTTTTTTTTAGGTTATTATTTTTTTTATTCTTAGGTTTTGCGAATCCATCATCGACCAAACAACTGCCGAGTTTTTATACCTTCAAAGCGCTCAACACGCACATTTTCTTTGAAAAATAAGGCGAAAAAATCTTATAAATATTCGTATACACTCTTTTTATTTGCTTTTCTATGCCATATTTATAGCAAATAATAACTTTCCAATAAATTTAAAATATCAAAACTTAGAAAACATGGTATACCACACTTTGTATACATTTTAAATCGCGCGGTGCGCATGCTAATTAAATATTAAATTTCAAACAATTGAAATTTTAAATTGCGTTCACACATTTTGATGGATGCTATTTTAAAAATAACTTACTTATGAGTTATGTTATTCAGTATTCTTCCTAAAATTGAAGAGCTTTCAGCATTAACCAGATATTTTTATTACTTTGAGTTATAAGAGTCTTCTTTATAAATAAAAATGTGCTCGATTAACTGATGAGAATTTCATGAAGCTGTAGGGTTTGGTTTTTATGTTAACAAAATATGGTCACTTGTTTAGCAAGTTGAATGAAGGGTACTATGAAGATTCTTAAAATTAAAGACAAAAGTTTATGGAAAGCCGTATTTTGCCGTTCTATTTTAAAAGTTGCTTTTCAAAAAAAAAACAAAAAAACATTTTGAACCCTATTTGGTGCACAAACGAGGCAGCTACAAAATTTGTTTTATAGAAGCTACGGTTTTTATGTGCAAGTTTCACTCGTTTGCGTGTTAATATACATATTGAAATTAAGGTAGATAAACAGATTTAGATTTTTAAATCTGTATTTTTTTTTTTTAGTTTGGGAAAAATTTACAAAAAATGGAATTGTACAGTTTACGCCACAAGCCCTACAATTTTAATAAGGAGTATTAGTACCGTGCATAAAATTATTTAGACTTACTTTAAGGCATTGTACTGAATAAAAATAAATCGAGATTTTTCGAACAACGTACCCATAGGAGTGCTCGAACCCCTAATAAAACGTTTGTTTTTAAATCAAAAATTTCATGTAATAAAAGCAGCAAATTAGGTCTTGTTAATGACATTTTTGTTTTTGATTCTAGTTCATTTATTTTTTTACTAATTGATTTGTTATGGATAAAAAAGAAGAAATTGGATTTTCTGTACGCTATTAATAGGTCTTCATTGCAGTACTTTGTTCTATTTCTGAATCCGATTATTTAGTCTGAAACTGCAAAAGCCGGAAGCTACCGTATCTAAAGAAAGATTTAGTTGTAGGCAAATAAACGTTAGAACGTCGTTGTCAATTTTGTGCGGTAGTTACGTTTATTCCTATTCCCATTACCCCAATCATTTTGTTATTGTGGAGTAATTGGATACTACATTATACAGTGTATCATTATTCATGAAACTGCAGTTGATATTGAATAGAAAATGTCGTCGTGACCACAATTTAAGATAAATAAGGGTTACGATCCCACTGCATTGTTAAGTCATAGTTAGGCTAAGTCAACAACTGCACTTTTTATTTTTCTGCGTTTGAAATCAAGTTTTAAGAATGCATTTCTTTTCTTTTTAAACACATTTTTTTAAATTTTATATAAAGATGATCTTAGCTGGACTCGATATTTTCTTATACTATGTTCTCACCAAGAAACAGGTTTTTGTGGAACCTCTTCGGCCAAGTTTTTTATGACGTAAACTATTTGGAGCAATGCGGTTTCAACAAAAGCGTTCACACCAAAAATTAATGATTTTTTGACATCACTTTCGCGATTTCCAAAAAGTGCATTCAGTTAATCAAGGCAAAGACAAAAGTCCAAGTATTATTCCAAGAACAATTTAAATTTATTGTTTTGAACTTCTATTTTTTTAAATAAATATTATTAGCGAGCATAATTATGGTTTTTTAAAGAATTATGAATTGTTCTTGCAATAATACTTTGACTTTTGTATTTGCATCGATTAACTGAATGCACATAACAAATGCTTTTTGTTTATTCATTTCTAAAAATAAAAATGACATTTGCTTTCCATCGAAAAAAATCAGTGAAAAAAGATTTGATGGAAAGAAGTTTGAAGAAGGCGGAATTAGTTCCACCAAACCTTTTGCGTTTACACCAAAATGTGAAACTGGTTCCATCGATTGAAACCTGTTTCAAAATTCCGGTGAGAACATAGTATAACGCTGTTTCGATAAAACGCGTTATACGAGGGTTACCTGTGTTATGTAATAATTGTTTTCGATTGTACTATAAATATTTATGATTGTTATTAACGTCTTCAACAAATTATTTTGCTTTTTAAGCTAACGTTTTCAATTTTATGTTTTCTAAATGTAAAATTTAATTTAAATTTAAAGTTAATACTGTAGTTATAAAGGATTTTTTCCAATGAAAAAAGTTTGAAATTATTGAAAAAAGACGAAAACGCTTTTTAAAAAGAATTTTTACGTTTGTTTATTTATTATTACTCGTAATTGCAGTTAAAGAATAACAATTTACCATTTTAAATTTTTTAGTTTTCTTTATGACAAAATCTTAGTTGCTTTGCTGGTTTGCTTAATTCGATATTTTTATAATAATAATGACATAAAAATAACCTAATTGGATAAATGAACAACATTAAGTTTTCGCTTTCAGCGCCACATCCAGTATACATGTACTGTAATTAGGCGCGTTTGCCATTTTTCTTCCGATCATTTAAACATCGGTTGCAGATGGCACTGGCAGAACAAGGCGCGCATTTAATAACGCGTCTCATTCGAAGACACTCTGTATATCTCGTAACTTGTTCGATTTGAATCGGTTAATGTCTTGGAGAAAACGCGCGCGCGCGCCAATGTTATCTCGCGAAATGAATTTTGGAGGAGGAGGAGAAGAAGCAAAATGGGGGAGACAACGGCGGGCAATTTGGTCACGTGCTGCTAATTGGTTAATGACTTCTTGTCGTCTGCTGCCCATTATTTTCACGTCTCTATTTTCTTAACTTTTATTATCATTAATATTTTCTTGCCTCTTTTCTTACCGCTTTCTTTTTTGTAGTTTTCCTTACTCATTTCTCACTTCTACATTACCTTAATTGGACTTTTTTAGTTGTCATGCTATGCGCCGCGTTCGGACAATCGGAACGCTTATCGACATTTTTTTTTTTTTTTTTTTGTTATCTTTACCGTTCTTTCTGTAACGTGTATGCTAACCCTTTAATTGCGCGAGATGTTTTTTTCTGTAGATAATTATTCGCGCATCTCAAAACTAGCGCGAACTGAGCTTAAAACGCTGTATAATAATTAAGGCTTAAGTTTTAAAATTTATTAATTTTACGGTTTGCACAAACTTAATGTTTTTAAAAGTACGTTAAACCTTACAAAAAGCTGAATGTGAAGAGGGTTAAATTAAAAAAAATATATATTTAAGTGATAATTAAAATTAAAGAGTTAAAATAATAAGGGAAAAAAACTTTGGTACTTTTAAAATGAAATAATTGGAGAAACATTTTTAATATTTATTACACATTAATAAACATTATCTTGGCGTATACACCTAATACTGTTTTTACACGGGGAATACGTTCTTGAAAAACACGTGTAAAAAAATAATTCGTGTAAAAAAAGTAATGGGGGAATTCTGTGACATTATATAAGGGCTACCGAAAAATACATACAGTAGTATCAAATTATTATTAATACTGTACATAAATAAAGGTATGAAAAATTTGAAAAATTCCCAAAATAAGCAAAAAATATTTTTGAAATTGGTTAAAAAACCGTGTTATTTCAAAATTTATCGTGTAAAAAGAGGATGAAATTTTATTTTCAAATTCGTGTAAAAAAAATCCGTGTAAAAACAGTACCGGGTGTATTTGAATTCGCGCACATTAAATTCGCGCAAATGTAGAGCGTAGTTTAACATTGACGATGACAAAAGTCTTGATCGTTGAGGTTGTCGTTCTGCCTTTATGGGAATTATTTTCTATATTAGGTAAAGAGTGAGACAGAGTGGACAGTTAACCTTTTTTTTTCGTTTTGTTTTGTTTTTTTCTTACCGCGCTGTTTTTGCTTTCTAATGATTACCCAACGCAACAACGACGTTGTTTTCATTTCATCATACTTAATTGCGATTTCTGTTATTTAATGCTTTTAACCTTCTTACCTTTCTACCCTTTGACGCATGCGTTCTCTGCTCAACGTCGTTAGCGCTGATCTTAATGTAATAATAATCGGCGAAAGTATCAAAATTCACCTTTCCCAAATATCATTAAATTATAAAAATAAAAACAAACAAGAAAGATTTGTTGCGTTTCGTAAAGGAAATGACGGTCCCGACCGCATACAAAGAAGAGAAATGAAGATGCGCAGGATGAAATTGAAACATTTATTGTGTTGGCGGTTACAATAGTTTGCCAAGAATTTTCATCACCGAAATCAACGTTTGAGGAGTTGCCACATTTCCGTTTCTTCATTTTCGGCGCTGCTTTTTCATTTTCCCCTTGGAAATGGTTTAATTATTATGGAAAGAAGGGGAGAAAAAAGACGCGGTAGTCATTTGAAGGGACTTCCGGTACTAATGCAAGGTGAACAATAGATCTTTAGTTTATACAAATTGCGAATACAAAAGCAGAAAAGTGAAATAAAAATTTGGGAGGAGAAAAATTTTTCTATTCGTGTTTTACGCGAGAGTTTCGAAAACGAAGCAAAGATCGGTGACATAATGGCGTCATTTCCGGTGCGTAATTTGTGTTCTAATCGTAAACTTGAGATTTTATTGCCGGTTTATGCCTTCGAACTTTTCGTTTGTGTTTGCGTCGCTAGATGACTTTACCGTTGACGATTATTTTTATTGATGTTTTGCTACGAAAAATTTTTAACGTTTGATTCCGCATATTATAGTGCACTCGCTCCAAAACTTTCTTTTATTATCATTATTACATTTTTAGCTGTAATTCTGACCTAAATCGCAATACCTAGCTTAAAGTGGTGGTGTTTGTTACGTCATTTTGGCTGATAGATGGATGGATAGATTGCAGTTTGTTACCGAACTTTTCTATTATCACCTTTTAATTAATTGGTTTTGTTTACGTAAGGTTTTTAAAGGGAATCGTAAACAGCGTATATGACCTAGTAACGGAGATGTACTTCGCTGAATAAACAGTAAAAACTATTTGCTGTGTATTATATATACCAGTATATATACAGTATTTTTGAGAAAGTGGGTTATATGGGGATGAAATGAATCGAAATTTAAATTTAATAAGGGAAATAAGTTTCTTGTTTTTACTCCAAGGAATTGTGCAAAAAGATTGCTACTTTCCATTCCTATTAGCTTACACGTATTTGCCTAAACCTATCAAGGATAAGCCATCACGCAATTACACTATGCTATATACCGCCAGTCTTTTTTTTTTTTTTTTTTGTATAAAAAAAATAAAATGAGTTAGGTAGTACTTGGTTTTTGATCGTAAACTTACTTTCTCTTTTTCTAGTAATAAACTAAAGCAGAAATTTTATTTTAAACCAGTTTGAATTTTCGTTTGAAAGAGAATAAAGGTGGATAGAATGTTTACAAATATACTGGGCACAGTTAATTTATCCTAACATATACCGGTACATATTACAAGATGCATTTTTTAAATGGATTTAGGCAAAAATGAATGGTCACTTTCCTCGGACAACTAGTAAAACTTCACCAGTCGCATGGCATAGTTCAATAATGTTGTTTAATCGAAAAGGTTTATTTTAACAATAAAATAATACGGTAGCAACCCCTTACCCCATATTACATTGTTTCCGCCTGGCTGGGTCAATATTATAAATTACGTTTCGGATGCAACAATAGAGCTTTATTGAAGTTAATTTTGCATTTCAATAATGCTATACATTACCGTTTTTATTTTTGCGTATATTCCGGTTATTATTATTAAGCTCGCGGCTAATAGACTAAATGCATAAATAAATTTGGATAAATTGACATGTATATCACCTATCAGTCTCATTGGTCGAAATAATTGATTCAATAAAATACAGCGAAGTAACTGATTCAACAACAGCAACAAAAAATACAACGAAACTAAGTAAATTATCTAAAATTCTAGAAAATTTGCTGCCAAATAACCGCAAAATGTTCGTTAAATTTATTCAAATTTGTTTTTGTGTTTACGAAATTATGTTAAACATTATTTCGTCAACAATAATTTTCGAAGTACAAGCGTTTTGCAGCAGATTTTACAAGTATAATTTGTAAATATCACATTTTTTGCACCACTGTACTAGTATGCATTCTACATTTTTTTAGCTATGGCAACAACTTAGCGGTCATTAGCTGATTAGAAACGAGAGTATTTTTTTGGTGATTATTCTATTATAATAATGATGTTTTACATCATATTATTAAAAAATAAAAATATAAAAATAAAATTCGATTAAATAAATAATTTTTTTCCCTCTTTTTATTATAACGGAATGTTTGGCCTTCGTTCGGTGAAGCAAATTCTCTGTTTCAATTATACGTATGCAATATTGCCATATGAAAATACGAGCATTTTTATTTGTCGAAAAATTCATAATATTGGAAGGAGAGTGAAAGACGAACTACCTATATATTTTTTTTTTTATTTTGTATTACATGCAGTATTTTTTGAATTTATGGAATTCCTTATTTTTTTTAGAAATTTATATTTTATTATTTTTGGCCTGTTCCCTTTCCAATATCTATATGAAAAAGTATTGAAAGTGATCTATTGGGTTTTCAAAACTACAGTAAATAAATAGAAAATACATTTTATATTTTATTTTGAAACTTATTTCCCTCGAGACATTATGTTAATAATTTTGAATAATGATTTTTTTCCCGAATCTGTCATGCGTTAATTTGTCTATTCCGAGCATATTTTGTTGATTATGCACATTTCCCATTTTTCTATATTTTAAGTATCATTTTCTTTAATTTATGACATTTTGAAATTTAGGAAGTTCGAAAAAAGGAAATAAATAAAATGAAATTGGGTGAGGTTGCATTGTGGTTGCTTCGGAAACAAAATTGCAATTAAGTAAAAATGTCTTATATCGTACGGTATGCGCGTGAGAGGGTGCGCGCAAACTCTTACAAGCATGCTTTGTCGTCTAGACGTTGAAATTACATTTATGACTTAAGCTTCTTACATTTTTTTTTCTTTTTCCAAATATTTTTTTAATATAAATACTTTTACTAATTAATCCCTAAAGGAAATTTCGAAGAAGAAAATTAGTTAATTAATATGAAATAATTAAAAAATTATTAAATAAACAACGCTTTCATTTTCTTTTTTTTTAAAAAATATATATATTTTCGAAGATTATATTTCCCAGTTGAAGTTAATTTTGTATTAGTTGGTTAGCCATATTTGATATTGTTTTGGGTTAATCGTTAATTTGTCTGAGGCTATCACACACCATTTAGCAACTTTCTCTTTAATTAACTTTCCTTTTCGTCTTTAATTACTTTTCTCCCTCCTACATTTCCTCGCAACCATCGACAACCGCTTTTATAATACAACTTCCGGTTAATTTATCATCAGCTTTACCTATTATCTGCTCAACATTCACTTACATGCCTCATTATATAGAACGCTACTGGTATGTGTAATCGAATAAAGAAACTTCGTCAACAAATAAAACTTTTCGAATTTTATACCGGAAGAAAAATTTCCCAATATTTTAACTTGCTAAATCAAATATTTAAACGAAACGATTAATTAATGAACTAACTATTTTATAAACTTTTTGATATTAGTTTTTTTTACGATTTAATTAAAAATACATTTTAGGAATTTGTTAATAATTGTGGTTTATTGTATTGTGTTTTGGTTCATTGTTAACACTAATTCTCATTTGATCACCGCACTGCAGTTAAGCAACGCTGAGCCTGATTTGAGGTGATTTGATTGACCAACTTATTATCACTCCTTCAGGGGGTGCGATCACATGCAGGGGTAACATTGTGATCATTGCAGGCTGCTGTATCTGATTTCCCGCTGTGCATACAGAATGCCACTGGTGCATAAAAAATCTGAATTAAGATGAAATACTATAACATAAAAAATCTTGCTTTATGTTTAATATTTATTTTATTCACGAACGCGAGTATTACTAAAACCTAAATAAAGCTACAACACCATGCTGAAATTATAAGGATTTATAATTACATAGTCTAAAGACAGAATTTGAATTCTCATAGGGCTATAGAGGAAATTTTCAACGAAATTTAATTGAAAAAAGACCCCCCATTGGGTGTTTAGCCCATTTATGAAATTGCTTATCAAGTTTGAGTAATTCTTTTTACGAAAAGCTGTAATGAATTTTTAGTAGGTGGAAGGAACAAATTATTCATTCACATGAAATTTATTCGATAGACGTTTTTGTTCCAATTATTTAGGATCATATTAAAATTTTTACATAAAATATTTAATTGAAATTAAAATACTAGTCAAAATAAAAAATAGCAAGGTTAAAGATAAAATAATAATATCGGCAGTACAATAAATTCATTTTTAATTTAATGAATTTCATTGGTTTGATATTTGAATTAGGCATTGATTTTGCAGTAATCAGAAAATGTTATTAAAGTAGTTTCAGTACTATTATGCCTACATCATGTACGAGTATATAAATTTTAGTATGTTGTCACTTTAATTTACAGGTATGTCGAGTGACCACTAACTAGAGCAAATAATTATTATCAGAGACAAATGTCGCCACTTAACACATTTGTAGGCTAAGGTGACGACATACGGTATTGTAAACATGTGTATTTAGAAAATGTTTAGTTGTTTGGCAACTAAGACGTTTTTAAACATTTTTATATTGAATAAAATTTAATTATAATTTTGAGTTGAACTGCTCAGCAAATAAAGTTTAATAAATTATCTCCTAATTGAATGTAGGTAGTTTACAAAATAATTTGCGCAGTTTGTATTATTATCATCGGTTATAATTTTAATTAAAAAAAACAATTTACGGCTTTTTTTAAAAAGAAAAATTCAAGCTATTTAACTGTTTATTTTCAAAACTTATTTTTATATTTGCGATAAAAGCTTTCAATGCGTGCACATTGAGTAATACCAGAGTAACTATTAGATAATTATTATTAAAACTTAATCGCCATTTACTACCTAAGTAAATTTATAATAAAATTAATATGTTCTTTAAACCACTTGAGAGCGTTTTTGATGAGGAATAAATAAACTACTGTAATAGGAATTTGAATAAGAACTCTTTTCTTTATCCATCACTCTGCCTCTCTCTCTCTCGCTCGTTCACGTCACCTCGTGTGTTCAACTTCTTCTTGCCTGCTTACTAACGATATTCTAATAGTAATTAGATTCACGTTTTACGTTGCCAGCTAACAAAGTGGAACGACGGACGCCATTTTCTATTGATTGATTGATTTATTTAATATTCGTTCAGCAGCTCAAAAACTGACACGCGAATTAATTGAGGCTAAGAAATTAGTTCGCTCCACAAAAAAGAAAACTAAATCTTTCCACCATTTTACAAAAATTCTAATTACAATTTTATTTTTTTAAAAATTTAAATTTGAATCTTCGAATTAAAAGTTTTAAACCTAATTAAGTTGTATCGTGATTGAATTTCAATTACGCTTAACTTTTTTTTATTTTTATTTTATTTATTTATTTACAGTTTTTTTTTTTATTTTAAAACGAGATTGTGTCGTCTGCTTAGCACGCTCATTATATCTAGTAAATAAAATACTGGTAATGAAATTAGCATTTTTCGCGCGCGCTCGGAAAACGCTAAACAGGCGAAAGTGGGCGTGGCTCGTTGGCGAAGAAATTGAATTGTAGAAAATGGCTGCGCCGTCGTTAGGAAGTAGCGAATTGAGGGTGTTGGTGGGTGTTGGTGGATGAGGAGTGATGGAGAGTGCGGTTAGGTGTGGGTGGGAGATGAGAAAGGGGGGGGGGGTGGGAGACGAGTGGAAACGGCAGTTAACTGGCGCGAAAATTGACATCGTCGCGTAAAAGTGAATTTGATTTAATTAAAGGTCTGTTTCATGGTTTTGCTTTCGACTTTACTACAAATTGAAGCTGACGCTGGGCTATTTTTATTTATGTATTTTTATTTTATATATTTTTTTTTCGTTCTTTCACTTTCCCCTTCATTTAACGCCGTTTACGTAACATAACGCTCGAGAAATCGAATTTAATCAAAATTAATTTATGCTTTTTTTTTCTTCAATATTTTTAATACATGCTTGTTTACGTTGCATCGTATCATTTTTCTTTAGATCGATGGTGATTTAAAATTTGACTATTTTTTTTACTCGTTAAAATATTACTCAATGAAATAGGCGGTTAAATTAAAAGTAATGAGACTATTTTATTAAGTTTACTATATATTTATTCAAATTAATGTGTGCACCTCCCAAAGTAAATTCCAGGGGGAAATATCGATGTTGCCATTTTTTTCAATGTAGTCTATACACTGTACTGTTTCAAAATGGCAAAATTTTATGTTTTTGAGGCAAAAAGGCTTTTTGAAAGGGCCTTTAAGCGTTACTACTCTACAGATTTTGTCACTGTTGCTTCAAGTGAACATTTACTTGAAAGTCCAAATGGACTTGGTACCACTTTTTGGGTTCCAAAACTGTTAATTAAAGAGTTTCTTCGGTGAGTAGCTTCGCTTTTACTTTGATGATACCATCTTGAAAAATATTTTAAATAAATTATTAAAGTCTGTGTTTAAGAAAGCAAAGCCCGGAAAAAGAGTGTAAAATATTTTATTTTTGAATTTGCATAATCAGTTAACTTCAAAATGAGTGCGAGTTTGAATTGCGGTAGGAATCTCGCACAAATGAAGTTAATAAAAAAAATTATGTCGACAAGCAATAGAATGGAGGGGAGGTGTGAGAAGGTAAGGGGTGCGCGTACATTGAATTTGAAATCACGTGTCGGGAACCAAGAATCAATTTGTATAATTTATATTTTAATTGCGTCATAAGGCATGCGCTTATAAATCACTCGAGCTAAATAGTTAATGAATAAATTAATATTCACTAAATGGCAATATAATTTGATAAGTGCACAATTTTAATGAGTTTATATCAAAAAAAAAATAAATAATTACCGGTAATTAAAAATAAATATTACAATTATTTTTATTTACAGTACTGTGTTTACTTCAACTATAAAATTTCTTCTAATATAGAATTTTTACTATTTTTATTAAATCTGGAGATGCCTACTCTCTTTGAGAGTAGAATGGTTATTTTTATAATGTATAATTATGCCTTAAGCAAATGTTGTTACTTGACAATATAACGCTATTTTAATTGATGTTTATTTTATTAAATGTCAAAATGCGAAAAGTGAAGAAATTCTATAAAATTAATACTTTTAAACCGATAAAAATGCCGTTATATAAGTACAGTATATAGTTAGAAGAACTAATTTTTGCATTTACCGTATTATTTATTTTCAAGTTAATCTTGTGTGCGAGAAAGGGTTAATCACAAAACCAGGAACGGGTTTAGAAAATGCGAATGTCTGAAGAAGCGGCTAATTTCTTGAATAATTCTAAACGTTTCGTTAGAAAATGAGATTTTTAAAATTTTTGTTCTTATTTATTTTGCAGATACCGGTAAATCAGTTCTACCTAGGCCAAACCGGTTCAATAGAAGATCATTGGGCGAAATCAATATACAGGGTGAGTCAAAAACCTTTTGCTAAAACTTTACTTTGGGAAAGGTTGAGTGATGATAATTCTGAAAATTTGTTATAAGGACAAGTTAGGGAAGCGCTTTATGATGCACAGTACTTTCAATGCTTTGAAGCGTTTGCAATGCTCTTGAAAAAGTTTTTTTTTTAATCAATAAGTTTCCATCTCTTTTAAGTTGGGAGAAAAATTTCTAATAACAACGTTGTATATCACCCTTCAATAATAATAATTAGTCTAGTACACATCGATTTTTAACCGTTCCACTAACCACTTTTGATTAATTTGCAAATCATTTGCTCCATCTCCGGCAAACTTGTGTTTCCACCAAACCTCTTCTCAAAAGCTATTTCGATAGTAAAATTTAATTACGATATTAAGCAGAAATAAAAAAAAAGCTGCAAAAGGTTTTTATTATTTTTTTTTGAAAATGAGGAAAGTGATTCTTCATATAGTTTTTGTAAACAAATGTGGTATTCGCTACTTTTTTCCCCTGCCAAAGAGCATGTTCTTGCATTACACATTACACTGAATCGAAGTGTGGAACTTGATTTGAAATACGCCCTTATTTTACCGTTATCACGAGTATTGTAAGCGTGAAAATGGTGAATAATGTCTGCATCGTTACTTTTTCCCGTTAAAAATTTATCTACATGCATACTTGGCTTAAGGCCGGCCCTGCACGAGTGACGAATCGAGCACACTGCAGCGCAGTCATTGACGCAATTTGAAACCGGAATCTGAGGTTGACGACAGAATCAAAAGTGCATAAGTGTTAAACAGGGATCTTTAGTGGCGATTTATGTCGGCTCTTACCTCGCATCGCACCAAAAGAAGAAATTTTTTTTTCTAAAATATTTTTAGACTGATTTTTTTTCTGGGGATAAAAAAAAAGTATATGGAAAATTTCTTAAATCCGATCATAATGTTTCCTTGGAGATAGTTTGAACTGGAGGTGATGCCTGATAGATTTCTGCATCCTCTTCCGTAGAAAACTTTCAAAATTCAGAAAAAGAAAAAAAAATGCATATTATGTTTTATTTGAAAAAATTGTAACGTATATTTATTTTGAAGAAGAAGAAAAAAAAAAGTTGTTTCGCTCCCCCACACGTGCATTCCATCTGCTTGCACGTACGAAGCTTGGTGTTATGTGGGGTGAATATGATGAAATATTAGGAACATCTAAACTTATGCGGGTGGTTAGAAAAAGACGAGAAAAAAATGCGAATAAATAAAATAACAGTGCGAATGGCGGTAGAGGATGGTGTGCGAGTGGTGGTAGCGCTGGGGTAGCAAAGCTTAAAAAGATAGGTGAATCGAGCGGATGAGGTGGGAATGGAAATAAAAATGTGGTGACCTCAACAACATTCCAAAAAAGAGAGGGATTAAAAGTCGCGAGAAAAAATTCCAATAGCGTATAGAAAATGTATTTATTCCGATCCCTAACCACGCAATCCCCGCCAACCACCACCCTTTTTCTTACCGCAACCGAACCCCACCTCATTCAGCCATATTGACCGAAAGATAAAAATGCGAGCTCTAACTCGCATTGCTAATGCTGGTCAACAAAATCTTATATAATTTTTTTTGTAAGATTTTTTTTTTTTATATTATATATTTCAGTTGATACGTCTTAGTGTACGCAGTATAGAAAATAAATATTTTTTCTAAGTGAAAGAAAAAAAAACTAAATATTTCAAGTCTTTCACGTTCCGACAGAGTAAGGATCAAAGGGCTTCTAACGGTAACAACGATATACATTTCTGATATGTTACCTGAACTTAAGGTTATTAGATATGATAGATTTGTTGGTGAAAAAACAATAATATCATTATTACTTGATACTGTACATTCGCATTATTTTTTTTTGTCATCATACATTTTTTCATTAGAAATATTGTACAGTATACAGTATTATAATAATTATTAAAAGTAATTTTGCCAAGAATATAATTATTGTGATATTTTGATTTGATGGAAATTTTAAAAAGCTTTTTTGAGTAGGAATGTGCAGTGTTTTTTGATCGCCAGCGCTATTTCTAATGTCTGGTTCTCAGTGCGAGATTTTAATTCGAGAAGAGAGCTGTATTAAATTTTAACATAAGGTGCTGAAACTTGCAAATACTAGACATTACTCAGTACATGTACAGGTAATTGCGCAATGTATTTTGTCGTAAGAATTGGAAGCGTTAAAATGTAGCTTAATGTTAGTCCAGAGAACTCGTAAGTAGTAAGATGGCAGACAGTAGCGTTGTCAGATGCACACATCTTTTACAAGTAAACATATTCCACCTTAGTGATTCACATTTTATGCATCAAATTTACGACACATTGAATGTGTCAAGTGACCTCGAGAAGTGACCCCATCAGTTTTCATTATAATATTCAATTTTGATGAAAGGTCAATGTAACGGAATCTCTTGGGAATAGACAACTGTTTTTTGTTATACAGTACTAAAAATTACATTATTTTAAGATGGAATAGTCTACAGTACATAATTCAGTAATCGATTTTTATTTATGTTTAAAGTTTTGCAATACCGAAAAAAAGGAAGGGTACTTGCATCCCTACCTTCGAAAGGGGGGGAGTGCAGCAGGCTCAGCCCAAAAAATCCATCAGCTCCGTTTAAAATACTGTAATATTATGTTAAAATTAAATGGACCATGCATGGAATATTTTGAGTTAACAGGTCCATATGACCCTAATTTCGATGGTAGCGAATATTGAATATTGTCATGCAAATAAATACAGTACTGAATATTGTCACACACATAAGGGCGGGCAATCTGGCTTTTTAAGGTTATCCATATTCTCTGCTGCCCCCTTCGACCGAAATCGAAGGCTGCCCCTATACACCTAATCCATAAAAATATACTGTAATAATTATTATCAATGAGGGTTCTAGGACAATAATAAAATTGTACCGCAGTTTTTAATCAAATTAAATTACTTTTTGCAACAAAAAAAAAACCATTATGTAAATTTCATCTTTGGACAATCACCCCAAAGGATTTTGGTCTATTTCTCTCACTTTATCAAAAAGTTTAATTGAAAGGCAATTTAAATTTAAGGCACTTTAAAACAAACCATACTGTACGTACTTAATTAACTGGTTTCCAAGGGAGCTTACATAGTGGATTTTTTTGGCAAGTACCTACTAATTGTCCAAGGGCTATTTTAATTGGTATTATTGTCTTAGAAACCACAGCTAATGAATTTTGTAGGGATTTCATTGGATAACAATCAATCAACAGTATCTCCACAATAGTGCTGAAGAATGACCACGTGATTATATTGACCTTTTTACTCAAAATAGTTCCCATAATCACTTTCTAAAATATTGGCTATTCCTCCTTTGACATTCTTCATCAAAAATAGGTGGCTGAACATTGCATAATAATGTACAATTTGCATTAATTTATTATTAAAGCAAAAATTGGTTCTCCTTTTGAAAGCGAGCCCAAAGTAGGCTGCTAAGCATTTTCTACGATGGCTGCTAGCAGCTACTACAATAGGTTAGCATACTATATGCACTATTTGCCTAACCTAACCCTTTAATCAATACAGTAATATAATCTCTTGGAGGAATCGTACAAAATGCTTAACTGCGCTAAGCAGCTTACTCCGGGTTGGATAGTAAGAGAAGACCCCAAAAATTTGATTCGTATTATAAAATGTCATAATATTTTTGCATTTTGTTTGTGTTACTCGTATCAACTATTTTCACTACCTTTTGATTTTTGCTCAGCATCATTATTTATTTTAATTTTTTTTAATCTACCAAATACTTTATGCATTATTGTTAAGTTTCACTTTTTGAAAGATTTGAATAAAATTTAACAATAATACTTGTACTTGTTTACTAGATGTAAGATTACTACCAACTCGATAAGAGAAATTGGGATCAAATGGATTTTTTTTATTTGATTTGTACGTTCCTTTTTTCTATTTGCATTTGCTTTTATTAAATGAACCCAACTACTGTATAGCCTACTGATTTCACATTATTTTTTTTATTATAATGGCCAAGTTCTCTTGCGTAGGCCCCTACTGCTGTTTAATCGAATGTGCGTCAGTTGCATACATCTGCTTTTTGCGGTATTATAAAAAGATATTAATCACTGTCCATACTGTAATTTTTTTTTGTCTTAATAGTAAAGTAATATTCTTATTAAATATTAAAATTTTTGTGGCATATCTTGCTCATTTTAAGAGTTGGGCCGTTTTAGATTTATCTTGCCATTCAAATACTGAAAAAAGTAGGTTGCTTCATAGAACATTTAATTATATTAAAAAAATATATTCTTCGAAATTATTTCTAACGACGGAAATGAAACGGATCTCTATTTTCTATATAAG
This sequence comes from Polydesmus angustus, assembly GCA_034698085.1. NCBI lineage: Eukaryota > Metazoa > Arthropoda > Diplopoda > Polydesmida > Polydesmidae > Polydesmus > Polydesmus angustus. The sequence goes on from JAQGAY010000011.1 coordinate 85,660, forward strand.
TTACGGGCATTTTAAATTTAAAAGCGAATTGGTTTTCAATGCAATCTAGCTTTATTCTCTTACGCGGAACCAGCCACTGTCTTACGTAGTTTTCCAAGAAGCCATCCGCACTCGTGTCACGCGAATGGCAATCACCTTACTAAACAAATTAAACTTTTAAGTCTCATCTACACTTGCAGTATAATGCCAACGCGTTTTTAAGAATTAAGCAATATACTGTAATTATTATTGCACGTGAAATATATTTGGATAGGAAAATGTGTGCGTCTGCAAGATGTGCCGTTTGCAATGTTTCGAAAGTCTAGGATTTTTTAAACGTATTCTGCGCCTGTTTCATGTTTTATTAATCTTACCCTATATTTATTGCCCAAGCCAATCTGCTTTTGGCGAATAAAAAATAAATAAATAATAGTTTGCAGAATTACAATAGCTTACCTATATTTGAATATCCGATCGTTAGGTGCAAAAATGTGAAATACTGATTGGGGAACAATAATATCTTACGCCTATCTTTTTGCTAATTTTAAGGTTTTAGAAACAAAAATGGTTTTTCTTATCAATTGGCAATTTTTCAATATTTGTGTTTGGGATTTAACCAGCCGTAAGGCAAAGTGGGGATTATTTTTACATATCGATTGCATTTTAAAAAATGATTTATTTTTTTTTATGTCAGTATTTTTTTTTTGTTTGGTCGTTAGTATGTAGAGACGTAAGACATAAATGTGTCGTTATTTTGTGACTTTGTATAGGCTATACGCGCGCGCTGAGGACGCGATGCAATTTGGGATTATCATCATTTTGTTTAGAAAATCCGCTTCGAGAAAGATTTACATTTACTTTAACGTGTTTCACAGAAGTATTTAGAATATATAATAAAAAAAATATATAAAAAAAACGAAAAAGAAAAAAAAATCCCAGGAATTCCATTTTTCTCCCTTTTTTTTTCTCTCACTTTCAACTATTAATTCTCCATTTTAGTACTCGAAAACGGCATTTCCACTTGCATAGCCTACATATCAACTTGTTTTTAGCATAGTCTGTTTTAGTAATTGAATTAACTGTTCACTGAACCAAATTCCGTATATATCTTAAATTTTAGTGCACCATTGATATAGGCGTAATGTGAAACATTTTCCAGAATACAAAAGGGCAACGATGTTTTTTTTTTTCGGTTTTTTTTTTCTCCAATGAACCGCGTTGAATCTCACCAATAGCCTTATTAATAATAATTATTTGGTAAATTAAATTTATTTCGGCGCCATCGTTTGTCATATATATTCGGCGCGGAAATTATTTTTGTTTCACATTATCGTCTGCACAATGAAAAATAAAAGACAGCGGGGGAAACGTAATTCAGACGTTCTTTCCACTCTCACGTCATAAAGAAACATTTTTACAGCTTTTATCCCTATTTTTTTTTAAAATACAGTATAGATTTGCAGCCAGCAATGCTACAGTATATTGTACTTCTATTCAGTAATTTAGTATCTTAAATTGAGATTTTACATTTTTTAAATTTACATGTACAGTGTAGTAACACTAATGTCATATCATGGACGCCTTGCAATAATGAGAAAACCCATGTTGAATTTGATAGTAAATAATTTTAAAAGTGGGTATAATTTAGTTTTAATGAACACTGTGTTCGTACAAAATTATTACCCAACTGAATTCGTATTAAATCCTTTTAATAATAAAAATATTTTAATGACACATGAATAAATTTCACTTGAAAGACTTTTTTAACGTTTAATTGGTCTATTCTGTGTTTAAAATATCCTCTTCCGGTCACAGCATAAGCAACAAAATAAGTTTACTACGCCCTATGCGCCGATCTGGAACCATCTTGGTTGAAATTGGCCCTGCTTCCTGCATACGTTCGCTTCCATGTTTCTTTATTTAGTCTTGTGAAGTTGTAATCTTTTTCTTGCATTACACCCCATCAAGTCGGGGTTATTGAAAAACTTCAGAAGAAGTGCTTCCACGCATGAAACAGGCATGAGACAAATGAGCATGATGCATTTGCAACTTGTATTGTGACCGGAAGAGGATAATTTTAAACACACAATAGAACAATAATTAAATGTTAAAAAAGTTTTTAAAGTAAAATTTTTTCATTTGTTGTTAAAATATTTACATTATTAAAAGGATTTAATACAAATTCAGTTGAGTAATAGTTTTTTACGGACACCGTGTATTTTAAATGATAATAATAATAAAATTTAAAATATAAGCGCTAAGTAATCGATTTAATTAATTTTACTTCCCTTTCTTCTCCTCTACTCTATTCCTTTAATTTTAATTTTAGACACTGAAACTTTTAAAAAATTTATCGTGAAGAAAAGTAGTCTACGCCTCTATTAGCTGATAGGTATTGATATTTCGTAAAAATCGATATATCGATGATGGACGATCGCCGATCATGTGCCGCACTTGTGTCGCTACTATCGCGGCTCTCGCGTCTGAATAAACACCAATATTTAAGGTTTTTTTTTATACTCCGGCCATTTTTATAGATTCTTCCACGCAAACATGTTATCAATACAAGAGGAGGCTTATCTGCATATAGATATTTTGAAATGTATTGATTTTTTGGAAATATCAATACGTGAGAACCCGAAAAAAAGTGTGTACAAAATGCGTTTCTACATTTTTTTGCCCTATAAATTATTTTATCCCTACCTTAGCGTTATCAGAATATTAAAAAACTAATAAATTGCGATATTTTTTTAGCCATTTTGTAAATTAAGATTCCTTAAGGCCAGCAATTAGCAAATGTAATGCTTGTGTTTTTTAGTGCTAATTACTTTCTTCAACAACAAAAAAAAATGAAACCGGTGCGGGTATTATAAATCCTAGTTATAATTTTTGATAAATATTACGCAATTAATTAATTAAAAATAAAGCATGGGAATGAGATAGATGATAGAGAGCGAAAAAGTGAAAAAATAAAAGGTGGCTAATTTGACTTTCCAGCTCTTTCTTAACGAAGTCTTACGCATATATTTTCCGCCGCTGTTTCTTTCTTTTGCCGCATTTGGTCTTGATAACTTTTCAGTTCAAGAACCTTAAAAGCATCATAATTTAAGAATTCAATGATTTGTAGCTCACGCGCTTTTGTTTATATTATATACGTAACGCATATCAAAGTGTTTATTTTTACTAATTAGATTCGTCTCAATCTGATAATGGATGCTCATAATATACTAATTCATGTTTTCTATCTTCATTTTGTTGCCACCATTATTTCGGTTTACTCTAATTTGTCGTAAATATAAATACAAGTGCTACATACACACGCGCGGGATGAAAAAAGATGTGAGTGGGTGACTAAATCAAAATCTTCAGGAGTGAGATTTTCTTATTCGGAGGATGATTCAAAATGGCGTGTGCGGAGCACTTCCGGTCGACCTAAATCGTATCGCCGTTTAAAGAAACAGATTTGTCTCATCTTTATTTCAATTGGCTGCATTTCGTTAGATGGCGCTTTAAGAGTGGGGGAAAAGGTCGGAGCTTAAAAGCTCTCTCGTTCACTCTTCACCACATCTTTTCACTCTTTCGATGATGTTTTGTTTGGGGGAAGAGAGAAGAAGCGAATGGGAAAGCCGGGTTTTTTTTGCTAAGTGTTGCAATTCTCCTTTTTTTAAAAATAAGAAAAAAAAAAGAAGTTATTTTCAAGAATTTAAGGAATACGAAAGAAGCTGCGAGACCATAGTGCAAAAAAAAAAGTGAGGAGAGGTTGTTGGGTAGAGGAAAAAGAAAATGGGAGTTTATTTCCTCGTTGGTTGGCAAAAGATTTATCACGAGAAAAACTTTTTATTTATTTATTTATTTTTTTTTTTGAGTAAAAAAAAAATTACGTTCTTACATTTGATATATATTTTTTAGTGAAAAAATAATGATACCCGGTAACGTTAATATTTTTTTTTTAAGAAACTTAATTTTTTTGTCCAGACTTAAATTATTGGTCGTATATTATTGAAATAGCCTACTTAGGTTTTTTTTTTCTTCTTTCGTTCTGTTTTTTTAGAAAGTTTACTAGAATCGTGAATAATGGGTTAAGCAATTTACTAAATTACCTGAAATAGTTTCCTAAAATATTTTATGACTTATTGATAAGGTAGGGAGAAAAATTGGATTTTAAGTAAGTTATAGACATTTTATTGGTTTTGTGAAATTTGATTAAATTTTTACCAGGCTTTATATAAAATCAATGGTACCGAGTATACACTTTCTTTTAAATAATAACCCAAATTGCACTATTTTTAAGCTTTTTTTTTACTACGAAAAATTGTGTTGCAGTTTGTGTTTTTCTTTTTAATTTTTTTTTTATTTTAAATACTGCATTAATAAATTATAAACTTCTAAAAACTAGGGTATAGACTTTAAAAAAAAAAAATTGTTCAAATACTGTATGTTAAGATTATTCTAAAGAAATGCTTAATATTAATCAAAATAAATATTTATTTGACAACTTTCCAATCTATTTTAATCACACCTCGTTCTTTGGAAATCGTAATCATTCGTTTCTGAATTATTTCTCATCCAACTTATGCACTACTGGTATTTATTATTTTTTTTACAGTGTTTTCATTTTGTACTGCGCACAGTTAGTTTACAAATAATTGTAGAAGTTTTGTTATGAAAAGCTGTTAAAATCAATTAAAATATTTAATATCCGGTAGAATGCCAGTGCTGCAGATGTTGATATGTTTATTAACTATTAGAAGTAGTGATATTGATCACATGATTGCGGTAATTCACGCGATCGCGTTTATAAAAACGGCGCGCAAACGCAAATGATTTATAAGCGAGTGACATTTTATTTAGAATCGCGAATTATAATTTTCTTGTGAATTTTTCTGTAAAATTATGTAAAATTTTTAAGGTATTTTTCTTTTCTTAAAACTGCAGTACTCGTACTGTATATTTTACATATACCCGGTACATTTTTTTTTTGTTTACAATTAAAGTACTGTATAAAGTAAATATTTTTACAAAATAATAAAGTTTATACGGTAAATATTTTGTCAAACTTTTATAAAAATAGAAAGTTGAACAACATAATGAAAACATTGTTCGCAATCAATACCAGTATGGGCGATATAATATTATTACTATTATTTTTTTTTTTGTTATTGTTGTTGTGGAAGCGGTTTCCTGATAACTTGGGTTAATATTTTTCAACAGTAAAATTAATCGTCACCCAATTGGTGTTTGATGTCTGAATTGACATTTTCGTTGGCTCGTTTACTTCTCAATTTACAATCAAGCGTCAAATTGGAAACGAAAGATATTTTAAACAACCTTTTCCGCTTTTTTTTTTTCTTCTTTTTTTCTTTATTTTCTTTCTTTCTTTTTTTTAATACCGAAATTGCTTTTATTTAACAAAAAAAATAAATAAATAAAAAAAAATTTATTTTTCTATAATATTATAAGATTCGGCACGACTATTGAAGATGGTGGCGAAACGCACGCGTAACGTTACGCCACACGTACGGTATTAGATGAGAGACATATTTCGTAACTGTAATCAAACGTCTTAAAAGATTTTTCCTTCTTTTTTGATTTGAAACAAGTTTTTCTATGTCTTTGCTGTTATCTGGTGTCAAAACATATCGAGGGATTTCACAAATTCGATTGAAACGTGAGACACTTATTTTTTTTTTCTTCTTTTTCTTTTTATTTTTTTAACTGATGGAGTACGAAGGAGTGAGAGAAAAAAAGATGGGGAGAGGGGTGGAGGTGAAGAAGAAATGGGATGAGGAGGAATAAGTGAGAAAACTTTAGAATTTTTTTTTTTTTTTACATTTTGGCAAAGGGGTGTTTAAGGAGTGAGTGAGAGAGAGAGAGAGTGGGTTGGGAAAGAAGAGTGAAGCAGTATGAACGAGTAGTGGATGTACGGAGGTGGAAAAGAAAAGAAATTGGAAGTGAAATTCATTCTTCTGGAATAATCCTTTGCAGATCAACGAAGAAAACAAAAAATAAAGGAAGAAAAAAAAATCAATTCCAAATCACTTCCGCACGCTTATTATTTTTTCTTTCCTTTTTTTTTTTTTTAAAAAAAAATAATAATAATAAAAAAAAGAATTTATTATTAAATTGTATTGGATGATTATGCTTAGTTTTATGCAGCGCTGCAGAATTTTGATTTTTAAAGTTTTCTTTAGCAAAAATGATTTAGGCTCGTATAATAGCTGTTGTCAGTAAACTTTCCCGTATAGGCTATACTGTACTATTTTACATAATAATATTTTTGATTCTGTCTTAAATATATTTTATCTTTCTATTTATTAAATACAGTATTATAATATATTTTGTAATTTAACGGAAAGTTATTAATAAAGAGTTTAAGCATTCTCTACGCTTCGTTACTTTGTCAGTTCTAGTGCGGGTATTACTAGTTAATTAAACTTTTCTGGTGCATTAATTTCGTGTTTTTTTATTTTTTATTTATTTCTTTTTTTTTATTTATTGGCGCCGTAGCTGGCAAATAATTGAACACCTTATACATCCGGTCACACTCGCAATTCAAAATCATTTCCAGAAAATAATCAAATTTCTTTTGTCAGTGTTTAAATTTAATAATACTGTATACCGGTAATAGTTATTGTTATTTTAACAATTAATTAATAATACTTGGCATTCGAAAAGGTATTGTCCAATTTCTGCTTGTTATTAGGCTAAAAACTTTAAAATGGTGCCATTTTAAGGAGAAATTGAAAAAGTTTTATCTGTAAAAAAAATGATTTTTTTGATATACGGTATTAAAAAATAATTTAAATTTAAAAATTGACATTTCTCGAATATTAAATACTGTATATTATTTTTTTAAAAAAAATAATTATCTATGATTTTTTTAGTAAACTGTTCCGAAATTATTATGTTTTAAAATGATTATTTACGCTTAAAATTATGTAATTTTCAATGCCCTTTATGCATTGTTTTTTAATTATTAAATTTTTGTTTCATTGTTATCACATTGTTACCGCAGAATAATTCTGATAAATAAGAGCGAAAAGTTATTTTTTGAATTTAGATATTTTTTTATATTTATTGAATTAACAAAATAATTATTTATTTTTACCGGCGGTTAAAAAATACGACAAGTGAGTCTTTGGGTTTTGATTAGTTTATTTTCTTGTAGCGTTATAAAACGCTCGAAATCATTTTGAATTAAATTTGTAAGTCTGCGCTTGTAATCTTAAAAGTTTAATCTTAATTTAAAGTAATTATAGCGAAGACCAAAGAGGCTTAAAATTAAGATTAAGTTTCTAAATTTACGATTACGGTAATTTAAAAATCTGGCAGCAACGACGTACAGATTTTTTTTTTGATAACTTGTGCATAATATTGATCAGTAGTGATTTTTTTATTAAACAAAATCGTAATTAATAAATAAATGCATCAAATTGTTTTGATTAAATCATTTGTTAAATACAGTATATTAATTGGCAATTAGTTTATGCAATTTAACAAACGCTGTCACGGTGACTCACTCTTATGATGTAGATAGCACATTTAAAGTAGCCTACATTTTACCAAACAAATTGACTACTGTAATTTAAAAAAAAAATATTTTTTCCGTTCAAAAATAATTTTTTTCTCATCATAAATGAAAAATATACCAACAAAAGACAACATGTCTAATTAACCTACAAATACTATGGAAATTTCATTAGGGAGATGTCGTTGTTAATAATACTTATGTGTATTGCTAAATTAAGTTCTGATAAGAATTTGAAGTAGTTCTTACAACCCTTGCCATTTCTATCTTAGTCACTTTTTATGAATTACCGGTACTAAAATATTATTACGAATATTTGATATTAAAAAAAATAATAAAAAAAAACCTATTTGTTAGTTGTACTCGAAAGTATAAAACAAATATGCTACAATTTAATATAATTTTTGTACATTTTGCAATATAGTGATCATTAAATAAATATAAATTTAATTACAATTATTATTTTTGACTGCGTAGATTGAATATAGTGCACTTGAACGAGATAAAAGTTGATTTATTTATTTGCTTGGTTTGTTTTTCCTTAGCTATAGTTTTTCCTACGCAACTCAATCAATATTATTTCGGCATCAGTTTTGCAATAACAAAAAAAAAAAAAAAGTCGAAGTTCTCCCCTAAACCACTTCTTCAATAATTTAATTAAATTTTTGCGGCTGTATTCTAGCAGTCGACAACCCACAAATGCTCAATAATTCCAATAATGGTTATTATTAACATTGAGGGAAAAAACTTATTTTTTATATAAAAAAAAAATTTAATAAATTACAGTTTATATAATTTCCGCTTCAATAAATTTCAAAACAAGTTGTTACTGAGAAAATGTTATTAAAAAAATTATTTATTTATTTATTTTGGAATTTCGATCATTAAAAGTTTACCAGTTTTCCTTAAGATTTATTGATACGGTTCGAATGGTCAGAATTGGATCGCGCACATGTCACGTGATTCTGATTTCCACTTAAACTTTAGGATTTTCAATCTTTGAAAGAATTCAATTAGTTAACGTTTTTCATCAGTTTTCTTGTCTCGAGGATGTAGAGTGACGTGAGATGTCGTGTATTCTTTACGTTGCAGTGGCATACGGTAAAAGAAGATTAGTTAGTCTCTTAAATTGGTTTAATTAAAGAAAGAAGATGAAATTAATAAGACGGACGTGTTTGGGATAAATTGCTGGGTTTTGAATTCTCTCTTACGTTCAAATTTACCGTCCGGCAGATGAGCGTAAAGGGAGTTGTTACACTTGAAGGAAAAGGATAGAAAAAAATGGCGGTGAAAATCTGGGAGAAAAAAAAAATTATGTGCTCGAGTTGAGAGCTTTAATGTTCTTTCTCTCCATCACACTGCTCACTCTCTCTCCAACTCCCATCACTCTGGCTTTTTCTTTCTCTTCATCATTCCGGCTTCATCGTTCTGACGGAATATATATGTATGGATGAGCGCGATGGCAACTGAGAAAGACAGTGAGAGCCACTCGGCAACTGTCCATCTCAGTTGTGATTTCCTCTTGGCTGGATTTTGGAGAGTGACCCACCTCAACTTTTTTTTCCACTCTGCTTTTATTTATCGACAAAAAACTTTGTCAAAATCGAATTTTAATGCGTTTTGGCTTCCTTTATTTTTCTTTCTTGTTCCGGCGTAGGTTTCTCAATATTCTTTCTCCAAAATATACCATTCTTTTTTAAATTATTTGATTTTTATCATAAATTTCTATTTTTTTCAGCTACATTTTTTAACGCAGTTTATTTTTTATTTATAATAGAATATTAAAAAATAAAAAAGTTATTTTAAATGAATTTTATATTTCAGGCAGTTATATGGTAGAATATTGTTATTTGATAGAACGAAAGAAATACAACCGAAGTTCTGTACTGCAATTGTATGGATTTTCATTTAAGTTAAAAATATTTTACCCAAGCTTAAACTTGGGAATTAAGTGCAAAATAAAAGAAAATTTAAGATTTTTCTTTATATTTAAAATGTATTTTTTGTTGGGAGAATGTGATTTTTTTATAAAATTTTAGAATTTTTTTGTTGCTTGTACTTTGTTGGCAATGGTATAGTTTTTCATAGTATACACGGTGAACCGGAAAAAAAAATCCACGGTGTAGTGAAAAAGCAAGCAATACTTTATCAATCAAAATAAATGTTAAATGTTATTTGGTTTAAAACTTTTAAGTAATTTCGATTATGAGGTGTACCCGTTATAAATTGACGTTGAACATAAATGGGAATGAAACAAAATTTGATCAAGTTGTAATATTGATGCTGAAATTATTAGGTGAGACAAAATAGAACAATTTAATGTTAAAAAAATCATTGGAGTTAAGTTTTTCCAGTTGCCATTTAAATACTGTATTCAGATTATTAGTGTACTGATTCGATCGGGTTTGTTTATTTTCCGGTACACCACAGTGTATAATGGCAATAAATAACTGTTGGCTGTTTATAACTTTTTTTTATTTTGAAGTTTTACATTATTAAAATTTTAGTGCAAATACCGGTAAATAATTGTTATTGTCTGTGTGACTATAATTAAATTTTCTTAATGAGTTTCTACCAGCAAAACAATAACGGTATAACAGCTGGCATGTGGAATGGTGTTTCTACCGTGTTCCTAATTATGCATTCTTAGCAAACAGCAGCAAAATGATAATAATAATCATCATGCGTAGATATCGCGATTTCGTTTTCGGAAATGACAGGTATCAATAACCAGATTGCCGCCTTCCAAAATGTTTTTATACGGGTTCTGAATTTTATTTTGGCTTTCAAACACACCTTACCGTAGTTTGTTAGAAATTTTGTAATTTAAGAAAAAGTAAATTTTCTATATATTTTTTTTTTTCCTTTTCGAATAAATTGATCGCGTCAGATGTTGGCTTTATTTATTTATTTCACATTCGCCATTTTTAACTTAGAAGTTGAGATTGCAGTTTCGTAAAGATTGTGTTCGGTAACGCTGAAGAAATTAAATTCCGAAATTTTTTTTTTCTTCTGCTTCTTCTTCCTACAAAATCTTAGCTATTTCTTATGTAGGGCTTTCTTCCATATCTGTTTTCGATCTCTCTATTAGGATTTTATTGAGAAGTTGTTTGTAAAGCGCGTAGGGCAAGCAAGCAGACAGACGGTTGGTTCTAGGCGGTACTATATGGTAAGCAAGTAGCGTTAGTAGCCGAATTGAGTAAGTGGGTAGCGGTGGATGGATAACTCGATTTTAGCGCTGCGCACGGTGAATAAACAATGATACAAGCCGTTGAATCCAATCACAAACAACAAGCTTCATTTTTTTTGCTCTTCTTTTTCTGGGGTTTCTATCTTTCCGGGTTTACTCTCGGCTTAATCCTTTTATCGAAAGATGGCCAGCTTTTTCCTCAATATCAGCTGGCATTTAAATATACACCGTTGCCAATAACAATAGAATATATCAAAATTAAAGCTATTTTATGTAAGAAATTGGAACAATTTAATGTTTTAAAAAAATATATATTTTATTATTTTTTTTACGATGGAGTTTTTTTTTTCTTTCCCCAATACTTCTTACATTATTTTTTTTGTTTCGTGGATTATGACAGAAATAGAGCTACAATTTTTTTTTTTCATTTTTCGCATTGATTTTGTAGCCTCCATTTTTGAAACGCCGCGGTGTAGAACTTCTATAGAGGGTTTTTTTTTTTTTTTGGTGGGGTTATATGGGAGACTTGAGTCTGTCATATTTCATATAATATTACGTTACAAAAGTTAGAGTCGATATGATTGACAGCAGCGCCATCTGACGGGGTGTCCGTCCGGCGAAACGTAATCACACGTGCAGGCGAAATTTAAGTGTCGAGTAATAAAAATAAAAGGAAGTGTAATTGAATAAAATGTCGTTTTGGGTTCCCGAATCAAATATAAAAGCGCGAGCAGTCGTAATTTTCATTTCTCGGTATTTGCCTGCATAATATATTATACCGTCGCCTATATATCTACTCGTACTTTTATATTTCAAGGATATTTTTAGAGTAAAAATTTTTTCCGTTTTACGAATCAAATATGACCTAGAATCAAAAATAATATTTTTGAACTTGTGTGTCATTGTGATTTACTTTCTCGCTAAATTTGTTCCATTTAAATAAAATATCCACGCCCTTTCCTCAACTTCCTCCTCCCTCCTCTTGACTTTCTCTGAAAATATAAATAAATAAGAAAAAAAAAAAAAAGAAAATAAAGCTGTTACTGGATCACTCGTAAACATTTTCCTAAAAAGCTATTTCGTTTACTATGTGCAGTGCGCTCACCGCTTCTTACCGGACAAACATACTTAGGCTAATTTAAAAAATCAAAAATTTTAAACAAAATTTATTTAGATTTATTTTACCGGTTTTTGCTTTTAAATTTGTCAAATATGTAGATATATTAATACGCTTTAATGTTAAAGTGAATGCATTGTTAGGTAATTGGTTTGGAAATTTTTGAGTAAAGCGCTTGTACGTAATAAAGCTTTTGAATAGAACCTTTAACCTCGGATGTAACCTTTTTGTTTTTTGTCCTGTCTCATCACTTTCATGAATAAGAAAAGAAATGTTAAAGATACTATTTTTTAAAAAATAAGATGTTTAACAAATTGGACAACATGACCAAGGTTATTTTAAATTCTTTCTTATTTATTTATTATTTTATTTTATTTTAATGCGAAACTTAATGTTTCTTCTTAAAAAAACAGTGGAAAAAAATCTTTAGAATTCTAGTTTTAAAAGCACTTTATTAGTTCGGATTTTCATTTGATTGTAGCTGGCAGCTGCTTAGAAGCTGTCTCCGGACGAAACGTGTTAAAAAAAGCTTATTTAGAAACTGAATGGATTTTTTTTTTTTTTTTTTTGAAAGATTTTTCATTAGGTAGTAAAATATGTACCGGTATTTTGGTACTGGTATAAATAAAATTCAAATTAAATTTGTTCTTTGTGAGTTTATTTTTGTTTACTAATTTAAATATACCTCGTGTATATATATATATATATTTTTTTTCTCAAAATAGCCGTATATATTATTGAATAGAACGCTTGAAACCCATTTAGGTCGGCTTTTTCAAAGAATAAACATTAATTAAATTTCTAAAGTATTTGGCACTTAAAACAAGTTAGAACCGCATTTTCGTTTTATTTATTTATTTTTAAATTTAATTGCTTAATTTTTTTTTTAATTAATGCAGATAAAGTAAATAAAATTCTTAAAATAGTCCGAGAAAAAAAGCGAGAATAAGTTGGTGACGTAATTTGCCATAAATCTCCATTTACATAAAGGAATGAAGATTGACGTGCACTTTGGTTAATTGAATTGCGCGTCTTATTCATCTTTTTTCTTCTTCTTTTTTTTTTTTTTTTTTTTGTTATTTATTTTAATAATATTTGTTTTACATTTTAATGAAAGAAACTTTATTAATGCTGATTTTCATTTGTATAAACAAGAAAATGTAATTGAAGAAATTGCTCGAGCATATTTTAATTTTAATAATAAGAAAAATGAGGAAGAAAAAAAGAAAATAAACAAAATTTTTTTATTTTTCTATTCATTTCACAATAAATAGAGTAATTTCAAAAAAAGAAAGAAAAAAAAAAATTTTTTTTTTGTAGATGAATAATTAAATAAAATTAACATAGAATCGCTAGTGTAAACATTAGCGGCAGTACATTTCACACTGAATTCGTTACTAACTTATTTTTATTAATCAATTTCAATGCGAAAGAAGAGATAAAAGAACGCAAAAAAAAAAAAATATATCTTTTTCACTTTTTGGCTTTTACAAAGGTTTGCGACGTGCTATTAATTAATTAAAAATGTTTGCGATTGGCTGCTGCTGCTTACATTTCCAAGCGGTAGGTGGGGTGAGAGCGGGCGAACGGAGTAGAAATATCAAAGCCTTTTACTAATAAGTTAACGAGCGGAATTGATTTATTCGTATTGAGCGTGAAATGCAAATGAGTTAGCTTCTAATTTTGACTGCATTCACACTATACCCGTAGCCAGAGTGATGGAGATCGAGAGCGAGTATTTACGGAGAAATGGAAGTCTTTTCCCAGTAGAAATCAACTTTTAGGTAAATAAATATTTTACGTTTTGATGAATAAAAATTTGTCGTCTGCTGAATAATAATGAAAATCAAACGTTACGTTTGTTGAGTTAACTGGTGACGAAGTGAATCTTAGCTTCGCTCGCTACTACGCAGTAACTATTTTGGCAGAACGCGTACTCTTAATGCGATTTTGTCAATATTAATCTCGGTTGACAGTCAATGCATATACGTTTCTATGTACGGTAAGCGAATTTCAGTACAACCTAATACAAAATGAAGTTTTTAGTTTAACGACAAATTCTTTTTCGAAATTTGATCTTTGAACAAAAATTTCGATCATCTTAATATTTAAATTTCAAATTTTTTTATAAAGGAAATAATTTTTGTTTCGTTTTAACGAATTTCCGGTACTGTATAATAAGCACCCTGTATATTTTTTTGAAGTTTGTTAAACCCACGCTTATCACGTTCCAAATCTTTCTTATTTATACCTTGTTTTATCGATACTTTTAAAACGGGTTTCAATCAATGAAACTAGTTTCGGCTTAAACTCAAGAGGTTTTTTGGAACTAAATCCACATTCTTCCAAACTGCTTTTTCATCAAACTTCCGCTCACAAATTTTTTTCCGAGTAAAACCAAAGTTTGAAAAGATAATCAAAGGCTGTTTTCTTTTTGAAAATCAGGAAAGTGCGGTCGTGATGTCGTTTGTTTTTGGTTGGAACAATTTTGATAAACCCAGATTGCTGCAAGTGATTTCCGTCAAAATAGGTTTGGTCCAAGTGGTTTCTTTAAAACTTGATTTGCGATTGGTGAACAAGGTATCCTACATGTATTGAACTAGATAAAGAATATTTTTAACAACAATATTACAACGATACTTAGATTTCCAATTACAAGGTACTGGTAGTTAACACATTAATAATTGTAAGAATCTCATATTTTATCAAACGATTTCGTTACTATCTGCAGTAATAACTAGTCTTACGAAATAGTTTTAATTAAACTAAACTTTTTTTTTCTTCTTTTCATGGGATTTAAGTTTTCTGGATAATTGAACAAGATTTTTGAGCGCATAAGTCGCCATCTTTAATTTTTTATTTCTATTTGACAAATGTTTGGCTGGCTTTTTAAATAAACCCAACGATAAATCAAAAAATGTGAGATTTTTTTTTTTAAAAAAAAGTATATACTATATGTTTTTTTCTTGAAAAAAAAAAGGAATAAAAAAAGAGTAAGACGAAAGAATGGGATAAAAAATGAATGTCGGGATAAAATGTCGCTAGAAATTAGCATATATTCATCCATATTTTTCCTTTCGTCAACGATAACTCAAACAAATAGTTCTACACAATTTTTATTTAAATAAAACATCTATTTCTAGCCTTTTCCGTTCCATCCACTCTTAATGTCAACGTTTTCTGATCTTTGCCTCATTTGCCAAAGTGGGATAAATGACTCTTTCCCATAATATATAATTCTGCATCTCGCTTCCATGTACGAACGAGGATGTTGAATTATGGCCTTTAACAAAAACTCCGCCGCTACTGCTAACTGCCGCTGCTGCTGCAGCCTTCTCTATTACAATCTGCTGGAAGATGTTTTTCAAACGAAAACATCTTCATAATCTGTGTAACTGTATAATAAAACGCTTCTTAATGGGCCGAATCGCGTAGTTATTTTTCTATGGACAAATTATGATGCCGCAGCACCAGCAACAACGTTGCTTCATGTTCAATTGGTTACGGATATAATTTTAAATAAATATTTAAGCACGTGCACGCGATTTCTTTGAGTAAAAACCATTTCAAATACTCGTAATATATTGTTTTGAATTAATATTTCTGATTACCCAACCAATCTTAATTATTCAAGCACAAGGTTGTTTTTAAAATTTAGTTACTTATTCAAATTTTAATGGCATTCACTCGAGGTAAAATAACTATTTTTTTAATTAATCATTCTAATAAATTATTATTTAATGGCAAGTGATAAATTAATGCCGTTTATTAATTTTATATTTATATTTAATTTATAAATAAATACATTTTTTAATTGGAAATGCATGTCTTGTTTAAAAGAATAAGGTGTGCGTATTTATTGAAAATAAAGCGCATCATTCAGAAACTTATTAGTTGTTGGAGATTTTTGAGGTTATGGAATGAAATAATATTGCTGGAATTAGTTACATTAGGTGCATTCAGAAAGTATTAATATCGATATTCAAGCGAAAATCTGCAAATTATTATTAAAAAGTTTGATAATAATTTTGCTTTTTTTTTGTGAGTAATAAAAAGTCAAATAGATTTGAGTGACCGGTGACCTTATGAGGGCTGGTCAATTGTTTTCATTACCGGTAACGTTTTCATCGAGCATAATTACTTATTTCGATCTTATTGAAATTTGAAATTTGAAATTGAAACTACTGTACTCGTCATTAATAATTATTCTTGTTAAATGGTCGTTATAATAATTATTATAGATAAATTTTAATCTTTAAAAGATTTAATCAATATTGTATTTGAAAACTTTTCTACTCATTTAGTAGTTCCAAGCAGCCCAGGCGACAAACCAGGAGAGACTTAGCCCCCAATTTTTATTCCAATTTCCCCAGTTTTTTTTTTTTTTTAAATATATTTATTTATACTGTATATACTTAGCCCACTCATTGTTAGACTTAACCCCAGGTGACATTTCGATTTTGTTTCTTACGTCAGCTTTCTCTGTCTTGCATATTAAATCTTTGTCTCGAAGATTTTTTATTGGCCGTGCCTTACTGAATGTTCCTAATACATGTACATGTATTCGAGTAGTTTCTATCCGCATTTGCTTTTAAGTTTTAAGTAGTTTTTAAGGACTACTTTTAAAAAGGCAACAATTGACCAGAAGTAGACTAGCAGAAAATATGTTACCCTTTAATTAATATTAAATTTTGTGGGCTAAGAAGTACATTACAACAATCATATACAAATTTATTTAATAATAAATTTTAATAAAAAAAAATTTGTTTCTAGAAGTCTTAGTTTGTGATTAGTTGTAACAGAATACATTTACTAAAAAATTTAGAAAGTTTTTACCGGTACTGACTGTAAAAGTACATGTTTAAATATATATTTTTTTACGTTTATCTTTAAGAATAATGTATCGCAACACCCAAAACTGTAATATTGAAAACCACAAATAACTTTTTTTAATACAACTTCTACCGCCATATAAAAAACCAAAGCATCTAAAAATGAATATTTCCACGCAGTTTTGACGGGGGAGCGTTTTGAAAAGAAACCGGGAAGGTATGTGTGGGCGATGTAAAAATTAATTGAGGTTTTAAGATGGGTCTTAATCGCGGTCGGGCGTTTTAAAACGTATGGGTGGTAAGTTGTGTCGTCGGCTAATGCCTCGTTATTCTTCTTTCGCTGCTGCTTCTGATTCCGCTCCTCGTTTTGTTTGTTCGCTTTTAAGAGTTTGAGAAGTGTTTAATTTAAGAGGCTTTTCTTCTTTTTTTCCCCCAGCCTCCTCTTCCTACTTTCTGCATCTGCTTGATTTTCCTGCATACATCCCTCAGACGGCACTGGATATATAAATATAATACGTGTATGTGATCATTATATGCCGCCAGAGGGCGCTTCGCTCGTGTGACTTTCTTCTTTAATCCGTAATAAATGGCTGAAAGAGACAATAGAAAATCCAGATAGTATTTCGCTCTTTTCCTCTCTCCATCTCTCTGCATTTCTCTCTATCTCTTCTTCTCGATAGATAGATGGATGGATAGAATGAGATTGTTAATGGTAAATGTGTAGAGGGGTTGTGAGGGGTAAAAGTTGAGGCTGGGTGGCATCTAGGGGGTTGAGCGAGTACATGTACTGCCACTGCTGCTGGTGGTGCTAGTGGTAGTGGGCTGTTTTGATCATTCTTAATGACACGATCGACGTCACCTACTTGTAATAAGCTTTACTATGTGGAAATTCCCTCTTCAATACTTTTAGTGTCGTTAAGGTAAATATCGTTTTCGCTAATTTTCCTCGTTAAACTGGGAGTGTGACGACACCGAGCGCCGCCCCCACTAGCTTTCGCACCCAATTCCACGCCATCTGTAGAGATACATTTTGAATGGCAGTCGCCGGGTATTTCCAAAAAATCGCTTCTTGCCTACTTTTCTTCCTCCGCTCACTAATGTTAATCCCAAGATATAACACATATTATTTGGATTTGGAGACTTTACACAAAAATGGTTTGTATAGTCGGAAGTGAGGGAGGGATGAGGAGGGGAGGCGGTTAAGTGGAGACTTTAAAGATTAAGGAGAAGAGAGTGGGAGGGGAGAGAAAAGATCTGACAGCATTGGTTTATTGTTACAAATTTCGTAGCTGCTTTGTTTATTTCTAACTTTTTTTTTTCTTCGTCTTTTTTCCGCGGGGAAGTTTTAGCTGACTCGGCGAAAAGATGAAAGGTTGCGTTGGAAAATTTGTCACGTGATGTTTCTCGCTGGTTCTACACACCCCATCTTTAGCCTTAACACCTAACCATAACCGTTCGCGGAAATATTATGTAAACCCTCTCCGAGTCCTCGAGTTTGAAAAAAAAAATATATGTAGGAAAAGAGAATATTTAACATAGGTTCGAATAGGCGGTCGGATGATATTATTAAAACCGGTTAAGCTGATTTAATTGGATGAATAATAAACACATTTGCGCTGATTAAAATGAGGGAAATTTTATGTTTAGTAACGTCGAATGGGGAGCTTTAGTGGAATAATTTTACGTTAAAATTTCATACACCGCGCGTTACGCGGATTTTTTGACGTCATCAAAACGCGGTTTATTTTTTTTGTCTCTCCCTCTTTCTTCGGTTCTCGTTTTTAAAGCTTTATATTTCTGAAAATATTTATGTTACCGTATACCATCTATTTATTAATTTAATAAAAGCAACGTTACCGAAGAACATCTTACGATACAGTAGAAATAATTGTTAACACAACCTCGGATATAACTTCTTTTTTTTTTTGAGTTTCGTGGCAGTCATATTATTTTTATAAAAACCTCTGTTATTGCGTCAATAAAAGACCGTTAATCTTGAATTAGGCGTCAAAATGCTAAATTTTTGCAATATCGAATCAAATTTAATGACGGATATAACGTCATGAAATGCTTTATAATGTCTATAACCAAGTTCTACTGTATTGTATGTGCTTTTAATGGTTCAGGTTGGTTTATAAAATTCATTAATAAAATATCTATTTTTTTAAAGTAAAACGTTTATATTTTGAAAATATTTATGAAAAGTATGAAAATATTTAGTACATATTTATGTGACATTGAATAATTATTACTTTTTTATTAAATTAAATTTAAATTATTCAAACTTTTCTAAATTTGTACATGAAATACTTTTCGTGCTAACTCCACGAATATAATGCGCAAACCTGAAAAACAGGCAAAATTACATGTAATGAATAATAATTTATTCTAATATAATTATAATCCCCATTTTTCTTATTTATTGTCAAAATGACGTCACACATTTAAGTTAATAATTAAATTATCTAGATTCTAAACGAAAAAGAAAAAGTTAACGAAAAATACATTTTTTTTATTTAATTAATCTTTTTAATTTATTTCTTAGCGAGATTGTTGCATCGCAAAGTCGACAATCGATTATAATAACAATGATTAGCGCATGCGCGTTGTAAAGATTCCGTCGATTAATTGTGAGACGACGGAATAAGATGATGAGGAATCTGTTGTTTAGGAGAGCAGTGTGTATAGGAGAAGGCGGAAGATCTCCGAGTGGAAGTGTGGGGGTGGGATGCACGAGCGGAGAGAGAAAGCGAAGGGAGATAATAAAATGGTCAATAAACGATCGATAATTTTTCTCTTATTTCAGAGTCATATCAGATGCTTTTTGTTTCGTTTCGTTCCGTTCCGTTACCTATTGTAAAAGCGGTACAATGTGTGCGACTATGACGACTTCGGACAAGGCAGCGAGTGAAGCTAGAACAAGAAGAGGAAGTGGAGAAAGAAAAGCGACTTCAACGCGCATGCGCACACCTTTTTAAATCACGTGACTCCACCACGAAGGAGTGTATGTGTGTGGCACAAACTGTTGACTGTACCGTGCGTATCAGTGTACGTAAGAGTCAGTGGTTGTATTGGACGTAAAAGCAGTCGTCAACGTTGTTGCCGTCGTCGCGCCACTTTTCTCCCGTTCAACCAGTACCCGATCTCGGCTCATCTCTTCATCCACTCTCGCTCATCAGCATGCTACACACCGTTCAGCGCACATTTTGAACCGCATCTTCGCAATTACCGATTCTCTCCTATTAAAGATTAACTCGCAATAATAATATAATAAAAGACTCGAGCTGATTTTTTTTTTTTGTTGGTCCAAACATTCACTCTTGATTGCGCGTGAGTACAGATGAAGAAGAAACTTTCGCTAGAAAAAATTTCATTTATCTTCTAGTCAATTTTTATTTGTTTCTGATTTTTTTCTACTCGTAAGTCGTTCGTGGATGGATGCGGTTCACCTAAGCTCAAGCCACGTTTTAATCTTTAACAAAAGTACGCGTAGTAAATATCGGAGCTAAAAAAAATTATTATTTAAAAAAAAAAAGAAAAAGTAAAAAAGTGTGTGCGCGTGTGTGGCAGGGGCGGTAAAAAATCTTTAATCTATGCTTGGATTTTCACCATGCGGCAAAACTGCCTTTATAGGAATGCACATGTGGTTCACGATAAGTTTGCTGCTGTTTTTTCATCTACTTTTACTACTTACGTCGCACGTCTTCACAGGTAAGCTTTTCTCTTTTATTTTTTTTTTTCTCCCAACCCCTTTTCACTGTTTATTTGTTTTTTTTTTTTTAATACTACTTTACTTAACAATTTAAACGGATAATTGCTTTGAAACCGATTGGAAGTGAATGTAGGGGGTGGTTGGTAGGAGAAGTTGTGTTTTTGGACGCTTTTTGTACTTGTTCCACTCGGGAACGCTTTTTAAGTAGATCGTCTACTTTTACGATGTAATTGACGATCGTAAAAAAACACAAAATTTTTTTTTTTACTTTGGGTTTATTTATGTCTTGTTATTTTTCATGCGTCCCTGTGCCCTTAACTTTCAATGTGTGCCGAAGATGCTACTTGAAGATCCTACTGAACGTTTTGAGGGAGGGGAAGAAGGAAAAAACATTTATTATTTGCCCTTGTATCATAAAAATATTTCCCTTTAGCGGCACCCCGAATAAATTTTTAAAAATTTTAATATTTAAATTGACGTGGGGTTAAGCGGAGAATGTATGGGGGGAGGAAGAGGAGTAGCGAGGTAATTGGTTAATGTGTGGGTAGATCACACTTGTGGCTTCGGAATTTACGTTGGCCTCTCTGGAATTACACTTTCCACATTATTTAAATACAACTGTTCCTTTACTATTAAAACGTTTGCAGTATCCGATTTTGTATGTTGTGAAAGCTTCGTAGAAAACCTTTGGTTACGAAGAAATGCTTTTGAAAATTCTAGCTTTAAGTGTATTGGTTCTACACATTCAATTTTGATGCAATAATTAAACAATAATCTTCAATTGAAGGGTTTGAGGCAATAAGAGAATAGCAATATTTTTGTGATTTTTGGGCAATTAAAAAAATGCGTTTTAAAGATAAATATGCAACTTGCTAGTTTCATTCCTACCTTCGACCATGCAAGATTCCTAACATTTATTTTACATGTGAATGAGTAAAATTTGCATGTAAAAATGTCGTTTTTATGAAGCAGAGGGAACATTTAAAATTGGCAGCTGCTTTGTTCGTGCACTTAATGGGGTTAGAAATTCTTCTTAACTCAAAAAATTGAGATACTGTATCTTGTTATTGCTTCAGTTATACGTTCAACGATGAACAAATTATTCTAGACTTCATGAAAAAAATGTACGGTAATTGATTTAGCAAATAAATTAAAGTACATGTATACAAAAATAACTCATCGAAACTTTTGATGGGGTTTTTTTTGTAGAATTTTAATAATTTATTTTAGATTACGTTATTTATTTATTTATTTATTTTTTTTTTTGATTCCAAAAAAAATTTTTTTTGTTTGCGAAGTTTGAGTAGTTTAACTTTAACACATTTTTGGCGCAACGCAACATGGAATTTTATCTTAAATTTAATAAATGTTTTGATTTAACGATACAAGTTTTAGTTTCCTTAAGGGAAAATAATAATGAACGGTAGGTATGCTACCATCATAGTTACTATGCTACCATATTTTTAAAAAAATAACTACCCGGTAGCTAAAATAATCTAGATTTTTTTTAATATTATGGTATAATCTTATGTTTAAGGAAAGTAGAACATTAATGTTTAAAAATGTGTTTCTATAAAATTGTGGAATTAATGATTTCTGTTATTTTACCTACCGTATTAAAATTTTTTTTTTTTGCAAAGTATTTCTTTTTCCGAAAAGTACGAGTAATAAACAGAAGCTTTATTGAATTTCGTTAAATATATAGATAAAAAAAAATTAAATACAACTATTTTAAAATTAATGTTAGTTCGAAATTGCATTTTTTGCTCTGAATTTTAATGCGTTAAATATAAGTCATTGATTAACAATAGAGAGGCTGCGCTTATCGTCACGTACGCGACTTTACGCACTTTGACTACTTTAAAACGTTAAGTGACGTCA